>APFE030090389.1:97831-110331 GCA_000404065.3 Pinus taeda
TGAGAGTGCATCTGCAACAACATTTTTCTTCCTTTTTTTCGTAGATGATTTCAAAGTCATAACCCAACATATTTGTGACCCATTTTTTTTGTTCTTCTAAAGATAATATTTGTTCTAAAATTTATTTGAGACTATCATGATCCATTTTTACCTTGAAGTGTCTCCCCATTAGGTAAGTTCGCCATTTCTTAAGTGCATGTAGTATTGCCAACATTTCCTTCTCATAAATAACTTGCTTGAGATGTAGCCATAAAAATACCCAATCGCCTACATCAAAACTTCTTTCACTACAATGTTGATCTGCCTGTTGTTTCATTCGATTCTGCACCAAAGTGGTGTTATCCATTAAAAGTTGGAGAACTTGTTGTTGATGCTCGATGTGATCTTTCACTGCTTGAATCTTTTTCTTCTTGATATGTCCTTCCATCTTGAGAGTTTGAGGAGTGGTAATTTCTTCCAATGCATTACAAGATATGGTCGGATTCATTTCTTGATTCTTGATGTGATCTTTCACTTCTTGAACATTTTTCTTCTTGATATGTCCTTCTATCTTGATAGTTTGAGGAGTGGTAATTTCGATCAATGCATTACAAGATATGGTCGGATTTATTTCTTCTTTCTCGATGTGATCTTTCATTTCTTGAAACTTTTTCTTCTTGATATGTACTTTTATCTTGAGAGTTTGAGGAGTGGTAATTCTTGCTAATGCTTTACAAGATATGGTCAGATTCATTTCTTCTTTCTTTGGGGTTGGTTGCTAGTGTATATCCTCTTCTTTTGATGTTTCTTGATCCTTTTCTTCCTCCTCTTCATAATCTATGTAAATAATTTCTTCTCAAGACACTTATGATCTTTAGTGTATTTGCTATCACAATTGTAACAAAGCCTTTTTTCTCTTTTTGCTTCCAATTGTTGTGGTGTAAACCTTGTAGGTTGTGGAAGGATAGGAGAAAAAACACTTTCATAATTATAGTTGTGAGTAGTGGGATTCCTTATTTCCATAATTTCGCTTTCAATTTTTTCTTGCCAACCTGAATGCCTTCTCCAATGAATCAGGTTCCCAAAGATGAACCTCGTGTTGAATGTTACCTTTAAAGTCCCTATGAAGACATCAATCCTTTGCTTCTCTGGAATATCATTTACCCTTATATTCAATTTTTGAAAGTCCTCAAAATGTGCCTGCCATGAAACCCTTTTGTTTGAGATTTAGTCAATTGGCTAAAGAAGGTGTTTCTCTTTGTATCCTCATAATGTGCTATCATTTCCTCTGTGAAAATTGACCATGTGACAAGTGGTTTACGAGAACAAAGCCCTTCATACAATAGAAATTGATTCAATTCTAAATATAAAGATGCAATACATACCTTTTGTAACAGTTGCATCTCATGTTGATCAAAATATTGCTCCATTTGTAGTATCCAATTTAACGGATCCTTGCCATCAAACTTCCTCATATCACCTTTTCTTGATTTTAGGAGCTCGATATTGAAACAACTGTAAATATGTAATTTTAGATCTCCAAGTTTTGAAATTGTGTCCTGCAGTAGCCCTCTGAGTCCTCTTTCTAACCTGGCAAGTTTGATCAATATTGGATTATGAAAGGAAGAGTTATGTCAAATCTCCCATGATGACCTGATTATAGTCTAGTTCAGTAGAGCGAACTTGTATGAAGTGCCATGTGTCACTTTTTCAACCTTACGACCTAAACCAAATATACAGAAAACTACAATTTGTCCTCTTTCTATAACTTCTTACAAAATTTCAATCTTATGGTCAAAGAGAAAGTTATGACGATTTTCCCAAGGTCACGTATTTGGGATGTAATTCGGGAGCCTATAGAAACCCTAAATTTCTTGGACTATATCTCCAAACATATACAAAAACAAGATCTTAAATTCGGTCCCAAGCTTCACCAAGTTTTCGGCTCAAATGGGTTTTAATTTTAGAGTCTAAGACTTTGTAGAAAAACAATTATAGCGAAAATGCCACGATTACCTATTTGAGATGGAATTTTTGAGCTTGCAAAAACCCTAACTTCCTCAGATCATATCACCAAAAATATAGAGATACAAGATCGAAAATTCAGACACGAGGTTCCGCACGATGTCGTCTCAAATGGGTTTTTGTTTTTACGTCTGAAACGTCACAACAAAAATGTTATATTGAAAATTCCACGATGACCTGTTTGGAGTAGTGAAACCCTAGAATCCAAAGCTCTGATACCAAATGTTATGAAACCAAATCACAAAATAGAAGAAAATAGAGATCAATGCCTTAAAAATAAGCCTATTCAAAGGGGAAACCTCCTTTACATTACATAAATGAACAAATCTTGGATGATACAAATGACAAGACCTCTTTTCTATATATAGGAGTTTAAGGGGTCATAATATAATCAGAGCCGACATAACAATAATAATGTAAGGGCAAATAAAAACAATAGGGGCTTTATGGGCCTTAATAATACAAATGGGGACTACATGGGCACAACAATATAATAAGGGGGTTGTACTAATAACAATAAGGGGTTACACTAGTAGTCTAGGGACCTAACATACATTGCTAATTTTTGGCATCAAACGTACATTGGGATTGGAAAATGTATTATATTGAGAAAAAAAAGTTCACTACAATTCCTCAAGTTTGATAACCTCACATGAATCCAAATTTAGGTAATAAATATTCATAGGTTCTTCCTTAATAGCCAACATTTTGAGCCAATGAAGGTAATAACAAATCTTGGATCATTTGGTCAATTGAATTCCATCATCCTTCAAAACGCAGTGAAGTTTTTCTATGTGAACTTGGAGAGAATCATCATAAGTAGTGATATGAAGATGGCATGAGCCTTCCCAAAATTATTCATTGGTCACTTTATGGAAGGATCATTGAATAATCATAATCTACTGGAAAACCTCAAAGGAAACCTGTAATCCTCCCTCCTTCCACAACTCTATCAACTCATTAGCTTCCGAACATTGTAACAAGAAGCTTTAAAAATATAAAGTTCCATGAAGACATTTTGGATGTTGAGAATGTGATACATTGAAGATGTATTTAGATTTTCGAAATTTGGTTTCGATTAAGCCCCAAGAAATACATAACAAGATGGTATGGTGTACTAGAAAGGGTAGACTCTTTGAGTATTTTTATTAGCTACTTGCTCCAAAGTGAAATAAAAATACTATTTATGAATTTTATGACCTATCAATATGTTTCATGACTCTCCTATTACTAATCCTAAAGCATAAACATATGAATCACGATTACAAGGAGTCAATTCTTTAATACATAGTGGCATCGTTAATGCCAAGTCTATGCTTCAAGCCATTCTAGGCCAATTCTCCCTTGATGGTGTGCAATCCAATTTAACTCCCACTATACTATCCTAGGAGCCAAAATGATTAAATTTTCCACATGAAACCCATTCTACCTTTGTGAGGAATTCATAGAGCTAGTCCCATAGCATGACACTAGCTTTAACATTGTTGGGTGGATACAAGTTATCAAGGTCAAGCACTATGCCACTGAGATTGAAGAGTACTCACACAAATATGTTTAATGTGTGACACACTTAGTCAATGACGAAAGGAATAAACTTAGGTGAGATAAGGGTGGTTTCCCACCTCACACATATTCATGGTTAGTGTAAAAAATAATGACACTATGCCAACAAATAATACAAGGACAAAGTTAGATTGAAACCAATAAGTTTGACTTCTTGTCAATCTGGTGCACCCAATTCCAAGGCTATTGAGTGAAACCTTTGAATTATGGTATTCCTATACCCATTACATTCTACAACATGTACTTCATTGAAAAATTTCTTCATAAACATCCATCTTGTCACTATCCCTACCACTTAGCACTTCATAATAGTTTAAAGTTACAAGATTTTCTTTTCCAAAGCATGGATCACCCACCAATCAAGGGTATTATTCTTACATTTCCTTTGTTCATTATAAAGTTGAGAAGTGCATTGCCCATCTAACCTCGAAGAAGGATTTTGGGCCTTATTAATAAACCCCCACCCATAGGAAGGAGTGGCTTAAGAAGATCCACAAGGGTCCTTTCTCATGGCTAAGATGGTTAGCTTTAGTGTTGTTGACCCAAAATTTCTTCTACACATAGTTGGACCCTCGAGAGCCACATTTCCTTGGGGATTCATCTTAAATTTAGGTCAATTAAGAATCAAGAGAGATAAAAAAGAAAGGTAGGTTAAAATTTCATAGTGTGTAAAAAATGGGGATAACATGGATCTATATAGGTTTATTTTATCCCTTTTTATTATTATAGTGTTTTTTATTTCATATATATATTTTTTTATTGTGTAGAGAGATATATTATATAGTTAATGTGTAACCTAACATAATGTTCACAAGATATAAGTCCAAAATAATAAGAACAATGTTAGCTTAATATCTAAGTCGATCTAGATCCATATGAACTTTGGATATCAAGCACCAAGGGGGTCCCCAATCTATGTACGTGCGTACCTTTTTTTAGAGTAAAAACAATTGAGGAAAAGTTTTCATTCTGGGGGATTTGATATCTCTCACTACTTAATACCTTTTATTTGTAATATAATGACTTTGTATGTATATTTTACTAATATATAGTAAAATTTACAATCAATGTAGAATGTAACTATCTTTTAATGGAATCTTGGTGATAGTTGTAAAAAAATGAAATATTGATGTTATTCAAAGACATGTGTGTCCTTCTCTAGGGTTTCACCGAAGCACTATAAGTAAAAAATGACAATTTATTCACTAAATAATTCCTACTAAGAATTTTTACCATGCATCCTATCATAACAAGAAAAAGAAAAACATAGTTGTTGGACCTACAATAATGATTTCTAATCCCTAGCTTCATAATTGGAATCATGAACATTACGAAGATAAGAAATAATTCTCACGAGGTTCGAAGTGAAATCGGGCTATTCCCAAAACACCTTGGGATGAAAGAATATGTCACATTTGTGATACTAAGAGGGTTGAAGATGAAAAACACTTTCTCTTCAATTATCTGGCTCTTACCCACACTTGTTCTCATTTCAAAAACATTTGCCACACTACCAAGCTTCTTGACTTGTTAGGTCAACAAAACTATAGTGATCTAGGAACACTTCTTTCCCTTGTTTTTGATCATAGAAATAAAATATTGTAGAGTCAAAATTAATCTCTTTCTTTCTTAAGGTTCGATAGACCACATTGGTCTTAGTGGATGTTAATCATCATCATCATAAAAATGGGGAGTGGATAGCTTTGAAGGTTATCTCAAGTGGAAATTTGTAAAGGAGGGGCTTATGTCCCACTCACTTCACTGACATGGATACTATGGGGAAATAAATTCTAATCTATATTCCCAACCTTCTAGAGATATTTCAATCCTCAGAATGGTTTAGTCTTGGATGTAACTTACACACATCAATTTTCTAACAAAATAATATTAATAAGGTCAATAGAGGAAAACCAAGCCCTCACTCTTGCTCTATTACTAAAAAATGAAATTTGTATAGCGTCCTTTGAAAATGTAGTGGAAAAAGAAGAATCCTTTGTTTAGGTTGTAATTGTAGCTCATATAGAGATTTTGAGTTGTTTAACCCAAGGTTTTACTTTAGAAATCCAAGGAAAGTGCCAATAGAGAGAAAAACTTACACCTGCAAGATTATTGTGTGGTGTCTCTTTTAACTTGATGAAACACAAGTTAGAAGCATTGGTTTTGTACGCTTGGAAAACTATCAAATTTTGCTAGTTGTTTGTAGTGTGCTCCAAAAGTTCCAAAATAATGGCCAATCCCTTTAAGAAGCTTGAATGATGTAACAACCATTTCTCTATAACACCCACTGTATGTAAACCCATCTACGTAATTACAAATGTATGTGTGTGTGTGTGTGTATGTGTGTGTGCGTGTGTGTGTGGAAATAAATTTATGACTGCCTGAAGGGAGAGACACATAGATCCAAAGCTATGAGGGGAAGGATGTTGAGTACTTGTTGCATGCTCGGAGGGGCGTAGTTTACTTATTGGGGTTCCTATGGCATGTTAGTCAATTACTTGTGGCATGCTCATCGATTACTTGTGGCATGCCGATAGAAAACCATACAAACACATTGAATTTCCTTAATTTTAACCTGGACAATGACCAACCAACACTGTCAGGAATTGAAGAAGATCAAATGGGGTAGTATGGTAGGGGGACAATGCCCATCCTTGGATGTTGAGGTAGTGGAATGACTACCTTAGGAAGAAAACAAAAGATAAGAAAAGAAAGGGCCAGTAAAAATATAGGGAATAAATGAAGTCATTGAACATAAAGCACACGAGGAAGATTTATTGAAAGGGAGAGCAAGACCTGCAGGAGATATGTGGAAAAATGAGTTGGACTAGAATGTATGAGTGATAGTGTTCATAAGAATGGCATGATAATCCTCACACCTCTTGCATCAAGGCCACTGGATGGTGATTCTAAC
This sequence comes from Pinus taeda, assembly GCA_000404065.3. Classification (NCBI taxonomy): domain Eukaryota; kingdom Viridiplantae; phylum Streptophyta; class Pinopsida; order Pinales; family Pinaceae; genus Pinus; species Pinus taeda. The sequence continues at coordinate 104,310 of APFE030090389.1, forward strand.
CTTGAATGGTCATAGGGAAGCTCAAGACGCTTGAATTGCTTATTGCTTATTGTTGGTTGATGAGCCATTTCATAAGGAAATATGACCAATGTGGTGCTTGATAAGAGAGTTGTAAAAAAATCAGTCTAGTGGACTACATATCCATGCAGTTCTTACTAAGAAATAATAGTTGAGGAACCATCTATACAATAGGCTCAACCTCCTAGATCTGAGCAAAGACCATTTGAATCCTTGGTGAATCCTTGTGTTTTTAACCAAAGAGAAAGTGAGTTGCTATGATGCTTTCCTTAGAGTTATCAAACCACTTGGACAATGGAATCATTCTCTTAGTTACGTGACTAAGCCCTGTGTGTGAATTTCCCTTAACAAGAATCACCTCAGAATTTGGATTAGGCTTAGGGGTGGTCAGTTGCAAGAAATATTGTAGTGCAATTAGCCTATGGATGGGTGGAGAGTTGAACTCCCTCCTTTAGTTTCCAACCATATTTAAATGTAAAAATAAGTGTAAATTACTTGTGCATATTATCTTATGGACTATGTTGATTATTGTTACATGTGAATGATGCAATGCTTAATGAATTTATAAGCATAAATGATGCTTGAGTAGTGAGGCTAATTGTTGTGCTCATGATTAGAATAATATTTTGTGTATTCAAAATATGATGTTTTTTTAGACTATGTTGTCCATGGTTATATCCATATTGAACTTGATAGTATGTGTTTATGAATATGCAGGCATGCTCTAAAAGTTTGTGAAATATTTTGTATATGTAAATCAACCTATTCCTACATTGGATTTTCTTTCTCAATTAATAATTTGTAGCTTTGGGAATTGTGGCCATAACTTCAATAATTTAGTGGTATATACCACCCCACTATCAAATAAATCCAAGAGGATTTTTTTTTTCCAAGCATTAGGCCCTTGGTATGTTATTCTCCTTAGGACTCAAGTTTCCATCGAAAGCGAGGTGGTCGACTTACCACGCACCAATATGTCTTTTGCGTTATATGTGTACACCATCAGATTTGACAAGAAAAGAAGTTTAGATTCTTTTATGTGGGTGAGTGAATCAGTGGTGGGGTTCGAAGGTAACCTTAAGGGAACAACTTTCCTTATCGCCCACTGTTCACTACTTGTCACCAATGTCATGGCGCAATGCGTATTATATAAGTGCATTGGTGAGGCTAAAAATTCCTATTGAAGTTCCAAGGTGGAACTGTGAGGCCACTTCATTGCTCGTAGCTCACCACTACTTCTATCTTGTTTGACGTTGAATTACACTACAATGAGATTTGAGGCAGTGTAACATGGGCCTGACTGCAAGACCCAATAAGTTGACTTGTCAGAACTATGTGGGATCCACGTGTCTAGTCTAATGACATTTTCCTCTAATGATAGGATAGAACTTCAATTAAGTATAAATTCTAATATGGGGCTTGAATAAATGTAAAAGTGACATTTTTGGAAAGCTCTCAACAAGTTGAACACAAGGGTCGCAAATTAATTTTGTAGACTTGAAAAAATGAGGTTTTTGCTAACCCCATCTTCATAACAAATCTTGGAGGTTGAGTCAAATGGTAAGTAGAACCCCTCATAACCCAAGGAAATTCTATGGGGTGGGAGGTGGTTATAGAGTGGCATCAAAGTGTTGGTTCAAACGTTGGGTTTGAAGGGCAAAAAATAAACCATGTGAAGTAAACGATCCACACTTGGATCAGATGGGTCTCAAAAGAGATGAAGTTAGAAGCTTTGTTAAGTATTAAAGAGTAGTGTTATAATGGATAAAAAGGTTCAATAACTAGACCCAGAGAGGCTCACACACACAACATAAAAATTTAATCTTATAATTTAATTATTGTATACACTTATAACTAATATGATGGTTGGCTTGACAAAATGTCGATACATTGTTTTCTTTCTAACCTACATGCTAACATGAGAATTATATTTTTAGATAGTTTTGGATAAGCATGCTTATGTACATTATACCAAGTTGATGAGTAAATTCAACTATTGTGTGATTGTTTTGGCTAACAATCATGTGTGTGTGCAACAACATAGAGAGAAAGAGAGAAAAAATGATACAAGTTTCATTTAGAAAGAAAAGAATGAGCAGCGACATGGTAGAATACAACATGCCCAAATCTTGTCCACATCCTCTCATCTTTAGGAGGAGGATTCAGTGGGAAAAATGTCAAAGAGGGATTCCCTTGATTTAATGGAAACCCTCAGGAGTTTGAGTGTTAGGATGACATATTGGAAAACAAACAATGTGAGTATTGTTAGAGCATAATAATGATAAGTTGAGGTGCATGCAGTGACCTTGTAGAGTTTGTTGGACCTGCAAAGATAAAAGGAACATGAGCTTAGTGCCAACTATCTAAGCCGACAAAAATCTAAGGAAAGCCTTTCTGAATATGGAAATAAGGGAAAATGAATGATAAGGGAGAAAGATTGGACTACTAAGGCAACAAAGTATGATGTCATACTAGTCCCCACCACCTCCACATACATGAAAAATTATTGAAGAGATCAAATAGATGGTTAGGATGGAATAAGGAGGTCAAAAACTCATTCCCACTCCATACTAAATGCTCTATAATTAATATTAATTGTTGGATCAACATACCTGATCTAATAATGGGGAAAGGCTGTAGATTGTTTTAGAGGCCCAAACAACCCACACAACCCTAGTCTTGGTGGGTTCCTCAAAGGATTAGTCAAGTAATCCTACATCATAATATCCAGGTAACATAATAAAAGTATGTCCTCATGCTAAGATCATTTATTACAATTCAAATTCTACTTGCACCTTCTTCACTTTCATGACGCCGTAATTTATATCAAGTGTACGTTGGATTCTTCAACTTTGTTCTAACTGCTTTTCCTTCATTGTCATTTGTAAAATAATATTACAATGTATAATTGTAAATGTACTATTTCTATTCCCCTCCATATTTGAACTCATAAAAATTATGCTTACACCTTCTCCTCTTTCATTGATGTCATACTTTATACACCTTTCAAGTTGGCTTCTTCATTTTCATTCTAGCCGTTCTTTTATTCATTTCCATTGGTAAACTAATACTACATTGTACAATTGTTGGTGTATTATCAATTTTTCCATCCATATTTGAACTCATAAATGAATTTCCTTATTCTTAGTTAAGCTTTAACTTCACAAAAGTTTATTTACTACCATTATGGCCCATGGCCTTTTGCAATTTGTTTATCTATTATTTATACATTTTTCCATTAGTGTTCCATGGCATGTTAAATTTTACACTATATTTTTCTTTAATTTTGTATTTATTTCTTGCTATGGTAGATTACCTCTTCATCACATATTTATCACCATCACCATCATCATCCTAATCCTCATTGTGTTTTATTCTCCATTGTGGTATTACTTCTTTAGATTGTCCATTCTTTCCCATGCTTGCAATCTTGTTGTTGTCATTACTTGTGCAATCATCAACAATGACATGACCAATTGCAATAAAAAACATTCCTATTATTTTTATTCATTTTTATCCTCCTTTGTAGATTGAATTGACACCTTTGCAACCCTCAAAGTTTCCTACTTCTTCTTTATACTAAAACTATGGTAGCCTCCTTAACAATGTCCACATCATTAACGACATGCTCCATACTACTTCCTTTGACAAACTCTTGATCAAAATACCTTTCTTTAATGACTTCATTAATTATATTTGTAGCTTTCTTTATCTTTATGCAAATCCCAATATTAACTTTTCTTCATCCTCTTCAATTTTCCTTTTAAATTTCTCTTCACCATTCCTTTACTTACTCTTTTCTTATGTATATGTGACATTTCAACATGGTTCCATTCATCTTCATTCCCATATTTTACAACGTCCTAACTACCTTCAACAACTCCACACTCACAGATAAACAAACAATTAACAAAAAAAAGTATTTTTTGCAATGCTTTGTCATCTCTTCTTTAATAGTTTCTTTAGCAACATCTAGGGTTTCCCACTTCATATCCACTATTGTTTCCACAATGGCAATATCTTCTTTATTTTCATTATACTCATTCCCATCCTCATAGTATGCATTTAACTCATGCTCATATTCTTTATTTTCATGTTATACATCATCCATATATACAATTCTCAAATTGTCAACACTTTTTCATTTTTTTTAACCTGTATGGTTTCCCATTCTTTATAATATTCCTTAATTTCTTCATATCCTTTTAAAGTAATCAACTCTATTATATTTTCCTTGCCATTATTAGTTGCAACATTTTCCTAGTCAGATGCCCTTCAATTACTATGTCTCCCTTCATGATCTTCTCAATTAATTTCATATCTTTGTTGATTTACATCAAATCCTCTTTTTAGAGATCTTCTTCATCACATGTTGCTCCAAATCCAAGTGCAACTAATTACTCATCAACTATCTAGAACTTTTCATTTTCTACTGTCCTCTTCCCCACTTATAGCATTAGGAAAGATGTCTCCTTATCCTTATACTATAGCTCTCATAAGACTAATTTATCCTCCAAATTCCCTTCCAATCCTCTTCAAAATCAATATAATATTCTACTTATGAAACCTCTTTGTTGCTATTTTATTCCTTGAGAAATTCATCATATGTTGTCATTGCACCACTATGATATTTTCCCTTTCATATTTAAGGTTTCCTTCGTTCTTTATTTTACTTGAAAATTCATAATTAAAAGAATCCTTAAATAAATCCCTTTCCCTCATGTATAGCTCCTTAAGAGACCTCTATCCTTAGCTTCATAAACTTTGTCCCAATTTTCTTTCAACTTCGATAAGGATTCCAAGACTTGTGGTTCATCTCAAAATTCATCATTAAACTAATCAATATAATTATAATAGGATAATAAACTTTCTATTCCCCCTTAAAATCCATATTTTGGATCCTTTTCTTTAATTTCTTGTATTGCCAACTTAATATTGTTCTCTTCATCATCAATATCATTTCCACATCCACATTCATCATTAATTATAACATGGATTCCATAATATCATCCAATGATTCTCCTTTCCGTGTATAACAAACCAATATACCATCTTCAATATAATCATTTTCAAAATCTCCATTATCATCTCCATACACATATTCATTATATTCTTCACAGTGTATATATCCTCTTCTAACTCATCATGCTGATTTGATTTATTCTTTAGAAGGGATTCCTAGTTTTATTTACAATATCCATCCCCAATTTTATTTTCTCACTGACTATCATGACCTCATCCTCTACTCGTTTTCATCAAATTATCATGATCCAAAGGCTTCTTAATCCCTTGTGAAACCTCCAATGATTTTACCCTAATTGTAAAATTTTTCAATCCTTCATATCTATCTTTTGAGGTATTTTATTCATAGAAGCCCCTTTTACTCAATCTTTATAGATTACACTCTTCTCATATCCAATCTTTGAATTCAATGTATGAGACCTCTTCATATTGTCCAACAATTTTGCAATTTCTTCTGTAACTCTACCCAACACACAATTGGAGCAATCTCAACTACATCTCAAACTTTATTCCTTAAATCTTTCTACAACAATTCTACCCAACTTCTCCATTACTATAATTGTTGTCTTCTTAATCTTCTCAACAATAGATATACCCGTAATTGACTATGGATCGATCTTAACACTTGCATAATTCAATCTACCTTACAACCCTTTACGACCTCTAATGGGTTTTCTCCTTCTTGACTAGACAACTCTACCAAAATTCTCATTGAATCTTCCTACCATCACTCAATAGGAATTGCCCATCATCAATTATAGTTGTCTTATTTTTTGTAAGATATCCACTTACTTTGATTCTCAAACCAATTTCCCCACCACCTCACTATGTGGTTCTACATTTTTCTCTCTAATAGTTGTTCTTTGCAAGATACAATTTCTCTAATCCAAAAAATGATATAGAGAGGGGTTGTAATTCCATGCACAAAAAATTCACCACTAATTATGTCATAGTGCATGGTTTCAAACTTTTGTCTGGCAAG
>APFE030090389.1:115331-119764 GCA_000404065.3 Pinus taeda
AGGGGAGTTTCTGGGTGACCGAGTCATCGGGGATGGGATCTCTCTTGGCACTAGCTTTTGTGGAAGCTGAAGCTTGGTAGCTCTGAGTGAGGGCTTTGATCTGTTCTATTGCTTCCTCTAAATGACTGTACCTTCCTTTCAGGCTTTCTATTTCTTCCTTCTGCTTCTCCAGTTTCTTGCGCTTCGATCTGCTATCGAATTCATAGTCGCTCTTCAGGTCGTTGAAGTGCTTGACAAACCTGTTGATCATTACTGTGTGGGCTTTACACATTGTGCATTCTTTGTTGAAGAGCTGATCGATGGGTTTGATTACTCGCTGTTGCGCGTTCTGGTTGCCTTGTTGATCCTCCATGTTGCTGGACTGGTTGCAGGAATCTGAGAAGTGAGAAGAGAGGTGGAAGACATGGAGAAGGGGATTAACGAGGAGAGCGTTACAGGGGAGTTGAGTCAGAGGAGGATAGAGCGAAGGGCGATGGAGGCTGTGGAGAGAGAACAGCAGAGCGATGACCAAGCCTCTGCAACTATCCAGAAACCAATAGTCAGCAAGAAATAAAACCTCAGAACTAATAACAGCGATTACCAGAAACGAAGAGCGAAGCTCTGCATCCTGAAAGCAGTTGACAGCTTCCAAATGTTGCCCCCGCTTGTAGATGTTGGGGAGGATGTCCCAGGCTGTATCATTCCAGAAGACCAGACGGTGGAACTGCTGGTTGCTTAGCTTGGTGCTGGAGACAGGGGGGCGGAGCAACTGAATCCCACAAATGCACAAGATGATTTCACCACCACGCTCGGAATAGACCACTCTTCCTAACTGATACTGAAGGGGCGAAGAAATTCTGAGGAAGCCGGGTGGGGGAGAGGGGATATAAAGGGAGAAGGGAATGTGTTCATGATGATTGAGCGAGATTTTTTTTGCTGCAGGAACCGAGAGAGGATCTGGTTTCCGATTTGAAGTGCGATCTCCAGAGGAGCTGAGGTGACACTTTCCTGAAAAGTCAGGATAGGATTCACGAGGAGGATGAGTGTGCATGGCTCTGAAGTCGAAGGAGTGGATAAGAGACGACAATATGAAGATGGATGGAGGATTGAGGTGTAAAGGACCCATGCGGAGGTAGATTTTTTGACAAGTTCGGAGGGGGCTAACCTGCTGGCTTGACTGACAAAGGGAGATCTTATGGGATTTCCCTTTCATAAATTCTGTCATCCTCACGTACTTGCCCTTGCTGCCTTTTGACTGCTTCGTTTTCTAGGAAATCCGCCTCTGCATTGTTTTCTCTGAGAACGTGCATGAATGTTATCTCCCCCATATTTCTGAGATTGTCGATGATCCTTGTTATTGTGTTGTTAAGGCCTTCTTTTATGAATTCTTTACCTGTGGTCATGGAAGATATGATGATGGTCGAATCCCCAAGGATGATAGCGTTCCTCAAACCCCTTCTAGATAGAATTGTGGTGCCTAGCAGCAGGCTGTAAGCTTCAGCTGCATTGTTCGAGGCTTTCCCTAGACCCCATTCATATCGGCAGATGGATGTCCCGTTGTGGTTTTTGATTATGCCTCCTGCTCCTGTTGCTCTGGGGTTGTTCTTTGATGCTCCATCAAAGAAGAGAGTAGGGCGGTTTTGGGCGAGGATCCATTGGATTATCTCTTCTTTGGTTCCCCTGAGCTTCTAGATGGGTTGCTTCTTTTGAGCTTTGCTCTTTGGGGGAGGATTCTGGGAGTGACAAATGTTGAATTTATTATACCAATCTTTTTCTTCTTGAGCCCAGCTCGACTGGTCTGGAGTTGTTATGGAGTTTGCGCTGACAGCTTCAGAGATGTTGGCAATTGTCTTTGCAATTATAGTAACCATTTTTGGTTGTTTGTTGTTGAACACATAGTTGTTCCTAGAAAGCCAGAGATTCCAGCATAGGGTGGCGGGGATGCACTTCCACACTCTGATTAGATTGTTTTTGCCTTTTCTTGTGTGAGGGAAGTCTTTCTTCCAATTTTTCTAAAGGTTGTGCACCTGGTCGTATTTTCCTCGGACTTCCAAGGGGCTTGATAACTGATTCCAACAGCTTTGAGCGAAGGTGCAGAGGAGGAAGGAGTGCTGAATAGACTCCTCCTCTGCTCTACAGAAGCAGCAGATCGAGGGACCTTGGATTCCTCTCTTTCTCAAGTTCTCGACTGTTAGAATTTTCCCTTTTAAAAGGGTCCAGTTAAAGTGTTTTACCTTGGGGATGCATTCTGACTTCCAAGTGGCTGTGTGGAGGTTCCAATTAGCTGTAGGATTTATGTTTTGAAGAGATTTATACCCTTCTTTAACTGAGAAGGACCCTCCACAAGTGTCCCAAATGTATCTGTCTTCTTTTTCCTTATTGATTGGTGCTAATCCAGAGAGTGAAGACTTCAGGTTGAGCCATAGGTCTTGGAGATCCTGAGGTAGATGCAGGTCTTTCCATTCACTCCATCTATTTTGATTCCAGGAAGAGATGTCATACAGTGTGGTTATATTTCGGCCTTCCATCCAGTCCTGCAAAGGCCTGAGCTCTTGAAGTAGTATCCTTGGGTTGGAATTCATTATTCTGTCTGCCCAAATCTTGATGTTCTTTCCATTGCCTGGGAGTTTGGAGACAATTTCTCTGAAATGGGGCAGGACTTTCCCGATTAAGCGCCACACCGGAGTGCAGGGTCTGTCTACTATTGGTTCGTTGCGGATGTTGGAGTTTGGACCACTGAGGTATTTCCTTTTTATTGTCTCCACCCACCACGATCCCTTTCCTGAGAGGATCTTCCAGATCAGTTTGAGCCCCAGAGCCTGATTAGAAAGACTTGGAATTTTTATAGAAAGACCTCCTTTTTCATATGGAAGGGTGACTTGGTCCCAGTTGACTAGGTTGAACTTCTTTGTGTCCTGCTTTCCTCCCTGCCAGAGGAAACTTCTCATTATAAGTTCCATATGTTTGTGGATACTGGCGGGTGCCATGATTACCGCATATTGATAGATTGGGAGGCCTGAAAGGACAACCTTTATGAGGATAGTTCTACCTGCTAGATTTAGCCAGGAGGCACCCCAGCTCTGGAGGAGGCCTCGTATCTTCTCTATATGTTTTGTCCAAACCTCTGCTTTGATGTGCTCCTTTGCCAGAGGTAAACCCAAGTAAGAAAAGGAACTCCAGTTTCTTTGAAGAGGGATTTCTAAAATTTGGGATATACTTTGTTGTATCTGGTGGGGTACGTTCCAGGTGTAGATTTTGCATTTCCTGTTGTTTAATTTGCCCCCGGATACCTGGAGGAAAGCGTCCAACACTCTTTTGAACCTCCTAGCCATCAAACTGGAAGCTCCCCCAATTAATAGAGTATCATCCGCAAATAATGAATGGTTTATCTCTTTTATTCCTCTTTCAATGCATATGCCCGTTATCTCTCTTTTGCTGCGGAGATTTTCTAGGTGAACACTTAGAGTTTCCGCCATGATAATGTAAAGGAAAGGGGATAGGGGGCAGCCTTTCCTTAGACCCCTGGAACATCTGAAGAATTTTCTCGAGCGTCCATTGATCAACAGGGCGGTCCAAGGGTTGGAGATACGCCCACTTATGATCTCGACAATGTTAGAGGAGAAACCGAATTTTTTTAATGCTGCTCTTAAAAAGGAATGGTCCACTCTGTCAAAGGCATTGGCCATGTCCAGCTTGATGATCATTCCTCGTTCTCCTTTGTTGAGGCTGCTGTGAATGGCTTCCTGTATTAGAATAACATTGTCTATGATCTGCCGCTTTGGGACAAAACTGCCCTGATTCTCAGAAATTATAATGGGAAGGAGTTTCTTAAGCCTGTTGGCAATTATTTTTGTTATGATCTTATATGAGACATTGCAAAGTGAAATGGGGCGGAATCTATCGAATGATTTGGGATTTGCTTCCTTGGGAATCAAAGCAATGTGAGAGGACTTTGTGTTGTCCCCCAGCTTATGCTTTCTAAAGGCGTTTTTAACCATTCTCACAAAATCCTTCCTTATCGTTTCCCAATGCTGCCTGTAGAACGCAACAGTAAAGCCATCCGGCCCCGGAGCCTTGTCTTGCTGCATGCTGAAGGTGGCTTCTCGAACTTCTTCTTCTGTGGGGTCTTGCTCCAGCTTGTTGTTATGTTCCTCCTTTATTTTGCTCTCTATTACACTAAGAAATGCTGCGTTGTCGTTTTGTTGGGGGTCTGCTGTGAGGAGAGCCTTGAAGTGATCAAAGGCTGCATTTTTTATTTCTTCTTGCTCCTTCAATTCTCTCCCTTCCACTTCAATTTTGTCGATTTTGTTTCTGGCTCTTCTGGTCTTGACATTGTTGTGAAAGAAGGAAGTGTTTTTATCCCCTGCTTTCAACCATAAGCAGCGAGATTTCATTCTTTGTTCCTCTTCCTCCACACGATTTTGCCGGTATAACTCCTTGTACATGTTTTTTTC
>APFE030090389.1:120471-134125 GCA_000404065.3 Pinus taeda
TCTCTCTTTGAGGTTTTGACATGAAGAGCAGAGGTATGGGGCTTGACAAAGAGGACAATGTGGCTATTGATGAGGCCACATACTGCAGATAGTCAGGGTGACAAAATTCAGTGTAACACCTTGTTTTGTTTTGAATGTTGTCTTCCAAATTTCTCCTTTAGTTATTCTAATTTGATGGTAGCCACTCCTTAAGTCCAACTTAGTAAAATACTTTTCATCTTTCAATTGATCAAGTAAATAATCTATTCTAGGCAATGGGTAACCGTTCTTTACTGTAATTTCATTCAATGCATAGAAGTCCACACACATGCACCTTGTTCCATCCTTCTTTGGCACCAAGATAATAGGTGAACCACATGGTGAGGAAGGTGGCCTCATGATCCCTTTATCCAACAACTCTTGAATTTTCTTCTTAATTTCTGCACTTTCCATCAATAGCATCCTATACAAGCCAATGTTAAGAAGAGCACAATCTTGCTGCAACTGTATCTCATGTTGGATTCCTCTCTTGGGAGGTAATCCCTTTAGTTCCTGAAACATATCATCATATTGGTTAGCTACATCAACCAATTCAGATTTCAATTTTGAATCACAACCTTTAAAATATTCATTATCAACATCATTCCTGGGTTTGATCATCAGAAGAACAAAATTCTTGCTTGAATTCACTAGTCTTTTCATCTGCCTCACATTAACAAGTGAAAGATTTAGCTTCGTGCTATGATCTCTCACAATATATTCTACTCCATCTTTGAACAAATGGTATTGGTTTTCCTGTCTATGGAAGATATATTTTCTGTCATAAAGGTATGGGATGCCCAAAACTATGCCACATATGTCTAATGGCACAACATCAAGCTCCACTTCATCTATGAAATTTGCAGTAATGGTGAATTTCAGTTTAGACTTTCTAGTTACCTACAATTGTGCATTATCACACACCCATCTAAGTGGATATGGTTTATGATGTGGAATGGTTTCCAAGTTTAAACTTTTGACAATGTTTTCAAATATAACATTGCCTTGAGAGCCACTGTCAAAAAGTGTATCAATCTTGCTATGTTTTGAGATCACCCTTATGTGAGAAATTTCTATCCTCTTCTTTTCATTTGGAGTTTCATTGTGTGAATTTGAAGTACTAGTTCTAGCAGTTGATTTTTTCTTTCTATACCCATGACAGTAATTTTAGTTTCATCACCTGAATCAGATCCCAAATCATGTTGAGTGGTTGCAGTTGTCTTTTGTTTTCCCTTGTTGTTGAAGTTTTTTGGTTTCATTTCAAGATGAAGCTTCCAATGATGAGCTTCATCATGACCCTCTTTGGAACAATGTTTGCATGTTAATTTCTCTCCTTCCTTCTTGATAGATGAATTTTTCTTTCCCTTCCCTTTGAAACCCTTTTCTTTTCCTTTACTCTTAAATGGCTTTTTACTATCTTCTTCTGGAGTGTTTTTCCCTCTTTCCTCAATATTAGTGGCTTGCACGCACACATCATCTAGATTATTGGGGTTAAACATTAATATAGTATGCCTAAGGTAACTATGTAAACCCCCTATGTACTTCAACAATGTGTCTTGTGATTGTAAATCTACACCTAACATTAAAGACATTTTTCTAAATTCTTAGGTGTAATATTGCACATTTTGACCTTTAAGTTGTCTAAACTTATGCCAATTCATGATGGCTTTCTTCATATGAGCTAGAGGGTAGAATTGCGTTTTAATTGTAGTAATGAAATCAGGCCAAGAAATTGAGATCTTAATATGTTTTTTTATCTCCTCTTGTGTCTTTGATTCCCACCATACTAGTGTTGCACCCTCCATTTTCAAGGAAACTAACTGAATCTTTATGTCATCTTCTTGAAGGTTTTGAGTTATGAAATAGACCTCCAACTGATGAATCCAATTATCAAGTTTCTCTGCATTCACTTCACCATTATACATGGGCAGGTCAAATTTAACATTAAGATTTAGTAAGGGTGATTTACCAGTTCCTTTTGAGGTATGTTGACGAGTATGAGTAAGGGTTGTGTTAGTGGAAGAGGGTGAAGATTCTTGTGAAGAAGAATATGAAGAAGATGGTGGAGAGGGTGAATATGCTTAAGAAGAAGAAGATGAAGAAGATGGTGGAGAGGGTGGAGGTTTACCTCCATTTCCATTACCTCCTCCTAGAAAGCCTTCTCCTCTGGGAGGTTTAGAGTTTTCACCCTACAGCCTGGTATTCCTATCTTCATAGAGGACCTTTACCATCTATGTCATGTCAAAGAAAGCCTTCCTCAAGACCTTCTCATCCTCGGTCATGTTTGCGGGTTCTCATTAATGAGACATGATCTCTGGAGTCTCAACTGTAACTTGAGGATGAACTGGAGTTGGAGATTGTGGAAACCTTTCCCTTCTTCCCTTTGACCCAACTTTAGGGCCTCCAATGAGCTTCCCTTCCCCTCTTTTGAGTTTTAACCTTGTCAGCACGACATAAACTTACAAACAGTTAAATCCTTCTTGCACAAAGAAAACCTAGTGCTCTAATACCAAAATTATCTAATTAAGAATATTAGTATTTTGTGCTAAGATCCTCCTCAGTTTAGAAACAAAATTCTATTCATGTTTTTAAGGATTCATGAGTTTTGCAAGTGAAAATTGATTTTGTATGTTAATTTTGTGAGAAATTTTAACATAAGTAAGAGATTGAACAACAACATAAAAATGTATAGAACATCACCAAAAACACATCACAACAGGAACATGATGAAGGAGTTCACTCCTCCTGGGCTACGTCTCCTTGGTCCGGCTTCCAATGGCTTGGGCCTCTCTATTATGCTCAAATGTGTAAAAAAATGTGTTTACAATGCTTAAATGCTTCTGAACCCTGCTACAGCGAGTCCAAAATGTCCAAAAATAGCTACCTAGCCTCTTATGCTCCCAATTTGGTCAAAAAATAGAGAAATTATGACCTCTCCTAGTTTTCCCACAATTTGCTCTACATTTTCCCCAAAATCTAGTAACAAACTCGCAAATTTTCCCGAAATTCCACTATCGGAGCGACAAATTCCCCAATTTTTGGGTGGGTTTGTCTGACTGGTAACTAACCCATTAAAACCCACCAGTGGTTACATTAAATGTCAATATGTGGTCACATGGGGCGGTTTGGATATGTCGGATCTGGTGGTTAACATAACCATCAATGGCAAGTGTAGGTAAAACCCATCAACGATTACATTAAATGCCAATACGTGGTCACATGGGGCAGTTTGGAAGGGCGGTTTGGAGACTGTCGGATCTGGTGGTTAACATAATCGTCGGCAGCGGGTGTTCACATGGTGGAGATCGTTGAAGGTCAGGTGTTGGCGGTCAGCGGGTGGCGGTCACATTAACTACCCGAAGGCGTTCACATGGGGGGCATTTAAGTATGCCCAACCCCCCAAACCTTGTTACATGAAATTTTAAATACATGCGGCACCCTTATAGGTTAAGATCCATGGTAGTGGTGTATTGGCATTGGAGTTTGTTGTGTGTTGTTAGGTCAGTGTTTTGACCCCCACTACCTCTGCCTAGTCATTGAACCAACCTTTAGTGGCCTCCCAGGCTGCCACATGGCGACCTCTGACTGGACCACGTGTCATCCCATGGTTGGCTACTATTCCAACCAATGAAAACCATAAATTTTCAACCAATTGGAGTGTGCCACTTGGCACGATCTAACTTGCCATCCATAAACCCAGTCAACACCACATCATAATGCCCTGTCAGCGCCACCTAGGCAGTTCAGTCAGTGCCACGTCAACAGTACGGACTGTTGACTAGGTTTTCCATGTCAACAGTACAGATGGTATGAGGGAACCATGCTCTAATACCACTTTTTATAATTCTGATATGAAAATATAAGACAATAGAAATAAACCCAAGAAATAAGATAGAAATGCTTCTTTATTATCAAACCCTTAAGGTAGGCCAACACCATACATTCACTCCTTAAGGAAGGAGAACACTCCACAAGCCATATGCTTGTACATACAATAATCCTTGACTATTCCTTTCCCTCCCTCCATGTAGAGTCTCTAGTCTCTATATAAGCCTCATACATACAATACCATGGATCATTACCATGGTTCCCTCATACCATCCAACTAACACCATGGTCCCTTACATGATATGGGTTAACCACCTTATTTATTACTATGACCCATCCCATTATTACATTATTACCTTGGGTACCTCCCTAGGTACCCCATATTATCCCCCCTAGGCATATAACACAGGATTACTCGGGAAACACAGGAACAAGCACTAAAACCCTTAAGGCTGGACTTCAAAAATTATAGACCCACATATATAAATATCGTGGGGTCCGCTCCTCCAATCCTTTATATAGTGCTCACTGACCTCTGCCTCCTCCAATCTCCGATCTTCGATCGGCTGATCTCCACCATCCATTACTTCTTCAGATTTGACGGTTGGTACTAAGTCACATATCGGCACATCTGAAGTCCTCTGTTTGCCAGCCCTTGACCTCTCTGATTTGTGATCGGTGATTAGATCACAACCATCAATCCTGGCTCCAATTCGACGGTTTTCGCTTCATTGCATAATCGCAATCGTATTTCTTTAAGGACCGGTTCAGATATTGCCCAAGGGATTTTCACCGATACGATATGAACGTTCTGCCCCATGCAACTTGATATGGATTGTTGGTCTCTAAGATCCAACGGATCCTGTGCGCTCTCATCTGTTTCTTCCTTAACTTAACCTCACTTATTTTGATGGATCTCCGTGTTAAAAACACGGATCTGCCACAGTTTGGAAAATCTCACATCACACATATTAACATTGGATCTCCATCAATCCTTATAGTGATCGATGGTCGATCAAACCTACAACACTAGAACATTTAGACTATCTATGAAATACACACAGGTGCACGAGTTCAACACTGAGTACACTTTATATTATACACATTATGATTACAAGCTAAGGCGTTTCAGCCTTAGGAACAAGCTCTCCTCTCAGCAACATTGTGAATACTCTACACTTACCTGATTCTATATGTTACCCTGTCTCGTCTTTCTATCAAACACGCAGGCTCGTAATATATATAGAGAAATATTGGATCAGATCACTGAAAGGATCTGATCAAATCCTCTCCATCAATGATGCAGGGGTGACCTGCAAACAACCAGGATCTTTTCTCCTCACTCATGCATGTAAAGCATGCACCTCAAATCAACAACCTCATTCAAATTCCCCCATCATATCAAAATACAATTTAATCACTTCATTCAGGATTCGGTCCACGGCTTTACTGCGCCCTTCAATCTTTAACAATCTGGCAGATGTATCAGTTTATAAAACTTATACCATCGGTCATAACCACGATCACCTGTTGTATAGGCTTCTCAAAATATTTGAGATTCACAAACTCCATGACTTCAAACTTCCTGGCAATCGTAAATATATCGAAATCAAAGTCAAAGCCAAATATACATGAAACGCCAGCGGATTTAGCACCCTCTGCAATGGCAACAACAATTGATCCAGCTCTCAGCGTGAATAAAATAAAACACATGATATAATCCTACACATGCACCTTCAAATACGCCTCTTAACCTCAATATATAAGTGCACCAACATTCCCACTACGCTTTTGGCCTCGGAAAGATTTACAAACACCGTGTGGGTAGCATCGGCCTTTATTACATTAGTCGACCCTCTCTGGTGTCCGCTGGACTTCCGATGATGAGTGTGCAGGCCAACAGTTATACGCACAGCAATTATACCATCCACGCTCACGGCAAATGTGGAATCCACGCATATCATCAAGGAATTGTTTGTAAGCAATACCGGGAAGGAATCGATCCTGCTATGTCCACAGTTCAACAATATAATTGTTCACCGCCATGCGCATGAGGCATACAATACATAAATTATGTAATACATACACAGTGATTTTCTCAAATGCGCCCAAGCTTTATTTCCTGCATTCGGGTGCGCCTATAGGTATATACATATATCCACAGGTTTATTATATCACATAAGAACTGCGCCCACGCTTGTATTACACGGCTTATACCTATCCATTACAAACAGTTGCGCCCAATTGAAACTACGGGATTTTTTTAAACTGTACAGTGATTTTAAAATATATAAATCAACAGTATCATTCCATTTCATTACATGAGAGGAAGAGTTTTCAAAACAACACTGTATCGCCTCTCCTCTCTCTCATGAGATGAGAGCTCAGCGGACTCTTTATTTATAATTAAAGGATAGGCCTTCTCGGTCCTTATCCAATACAAAAAGCAGACCTTTTCTTATAAAGATTTAAAGCTTGAATCTTTTTCCATACTTATCCTGAAAAAAACATAAAAATTCTATCCCAGATTTTTCCCTAAACTATTTCTCCCATATCCTTTTATTTAGAAAAGGGATATTTACATAATCTTACTTCCTATTTTATTAAAAATAACAAAATATTTAAATTTTATCACACCCCCTTTTTATTCCATATTTACAAATGAGGATGGTCTTGATGCTCCTGCATCATACACCCAACCTTAAAATTAATGATGATCTCCTGATCATGTTTTCAGATTTGTGTATGCCTGGATCCCATATCTTGTGCTGCAAGTCATCATGTGCTACTGCTCACTGTCTTCCTCCAGGTTTCCACACTTTATGCTGCATCGCTCCACTCGCTGCACTCTTGCAATCTTCTGTTGTTTTCCTTTCGCTACTTCTCCTTTGTTTTACTGCTTCTAGTCTCTTCCAGGACTCCTTCATCATCATCTGTCTCATCATTTCAATTTCTTTGTCTATTAGATTTTCTCCAGCATCTCCAATAAAACTTGTACTCACAAAACAATTGTTAGAATAAAAAACATAAGGCATCAGTGCCTCTTCTGCTGCTATCACTGTTGTCTCAGCTGTCACTATGGATGTTGCGGCCTCCCAATCTTCCTGTCCCTCTGCAACATTCCTTTTCTTGTCACCTGTAATTTCACCTGCAACTTTTCCCTCTTGTTCACTGCATTGGATTCTTTCTTCTGCAATCTCCCTGTCATATTGTGGATTCTCCAACAAATATTCTAGCAATGCAATTTCTCTGTAGCATCGCTAAAGCATATCATCATCATGTGCATTCATACATAAACTTTCAATTTGCACAAAATCACCAAGTTCAACAGTTTCAATTGTTTCTTCCTTTATCTGTGCTTCAGACTGATCTTCTTCTTCAACATCCACAAGAACTTCCTCTTGTGTTGTAACAATTTCACAAGATGGCACATTCTCCTCAGTAAAACCTGTCATCACATCACAATTGTCAGCTACAAAAATACATGGTTTTATATTATCCAGCTGATCCGGATTTACCCAATAACTCAAGAAATCATCAATGATATTCTCCTCTGTTTCACCAATGGAACCCTCTTCTTCCAATTCTGCTGCTTTGAGTTCTTCCTGTTTCAAGTGTTCATCAATCATCTGCTTAAGCTTCTTCAGCTCCTCTTGTAACTGTATGCTTATCTGTAAATCTCTTTTCTGCTGTAGTCTCTACCACTTCACTCTCTTCCTCAGCAGTAAACCATGTCTCTGTTCTTTCACATTTTCCTGCAACAACTCCATCAATAGCTCAAGATGAACTGCTATCTCAGCTTTCTCTTTCTCATACTCTTCCTGAGTCAACTGATGTCTTATGCCATTTGCCTTGGCATATTTCTTCTCTTTTCTACTGTGGCCTCTTTCTGAACCTCTGCTGTCTCCTTTATGACTTTCAGTAGTCATCTCCTTCGCCATGAGTTGCTCCCCTATGAGTTGCATGAAGCCTCTGCCACAACAAACTCTTTTGCTGCCACTTACCTCACTAATCCTTCCCTCCGAATCTAGTCTTTTGGTAATCATAGTTCCTCTGCTGGAACCTTTTGAGCATCCTCCACTGCTCCTGTAGGCTTCCCTCATCTGCAACTTTATTCAATCTCTGTTGAATCTTTAGGTTCTACCACATTCACTTCTCCTTCTTCCCGCTGAGATTTCTTCACTATTCCTGTAAATCAATATTCATCAGTCCCAAAAATCATCACATGCAATTAACTTAACAAAAAAACACTTGAACCTTCAAAAAGAGCTATTCCTGCTCTGATACCACTTGATGCAGGGGCGACCTGCAAACAACCAGGATCTTTTCTCCTCACTCATGCATGTAAAACATGCGCCTCAAATCAACAACCTCATTCAAATTCCTCCATCATATCAAAATACAATTTAATCACTTCATTCAGGATTCGGTCCATGGCTTTACTGCGCCCTTCAATCTTTAACAATCTCGCAGATGTATCAGTTTATAAAACTTATACCATCGGTCATATCCATGATCACCTGTTGTATAGGCTCCTCAAAATCTTTGATATTCACAAACACCGTGACTTCAAACTTCCTGGAAATCGTAAATATATCGAAATCAAAGTCAAAGCCAAATATACATGAAACGCCAGCGGATTTAGCACCCTCTGCAACGGCAACAACAATCGATCCAGCTCTCAGCGTGAAAAAAATAAAACACAAGATATAATCCTACGCATGCACCTTCAAATACGCCTCTTAACCTCAATATATAAGTGCACCAACATTCCCACTGCGCTTTTGGCCTCGGAAAGATGTACAAACACCGTGTGGGTAGCATCGGCCTTTATTACATTAGTCGACCCTCTCTGGTGTCCGCTGGATTTCCGATGATGAGTGCACAGGCCAGCAGTTATACGCACAACAATTATACCATCCACGCTCACGGCAAATGTAGAATCCATGCATATCATCAAGGAATTGTTTGTAAGCAATACCGGGAAGGAATCGATCCTGCTATGTCCACAGTTCAACAATATAATTGTTCACCGCCATGCACATGAGGCATACAATACATAAATTATGTAATACATACACAGTGATTTTCTCAAATGCGCCCAAGCTTTATTGCCTGCATTTAGGTGCGCCTACAGGTATATACATATATCCACAGGTTTATTATATCACATAAGAACTGCGCCCACGCTTGTATTACACGGATTATACCTATCCATTACAAACAGTTGTGCCCAATTGAAACTACGAGATTTTTTTAAACTGTACAGTGATTTTAAAATATATAAATCAACAATATCATTCCATTTCATTACATGAGAGGAAGAGTTTTCAAAACAAAACTGTATCGCCTCTCCTCTCTCTCCTGAGATGAGAGCTCAGTAGACTCTTTATTTATAATTAAAGGATAGGCCTTCTCGGTCCTTATCCGATACAAAAAGCAGACTTTTTCTTATAAAGATTTAAAGCTTGAGGCTTTTTCCCATTCTTATCCTGAAAAAAACATAAAAATTCTATCCTAGATTTTTCCCTAAACTATTTCTCCCATATCCTTTTATTTAGAAAAGGGATATTTACATAATCTTACTTCCTATTTTATTAAAAATAACAAAATATTTAAATTTTATCACACCCCCTTTTTATTCCATATTTACAAATGAGGATGGTCTTGATGCTCCTGCATCAATCAATCACTCAACAACTCCCTAATCTTTCTACATGCATACATATGTGGCAAATTACATTTAATTAAGTCTTCGAGAGACTTAATCCATTCCATCATTTAAGCTCTGTTTTAACAGAAATGTCCCCTGTGTCGTTTGATGGTCCACATCTTCTTGTTCTCTGCTTTGGATTCCTCTTTTGATTAAGGGTGGGGGAGGACAGGGGGGTCAAATGCTCCTGCATCAGTATGTCATCTATTCACTAAAACATTATCTTATATATCAATTTAAAAACATGTATCTTATATATCAATTTATATCATAACCATATGAATATAAACAAATATTACACTAGTAGAGTGATAAGTTATGTACATACCAAAATATTCAATTCACATAACTTCCTTTTATATTTAGCATATTCATAACCTAATCAATGCATTCCTTCAATTAGAATTATTAGATTATAAATCTAATTCTAATATTAAAGTAACTAACCTGGACCATGGACCCACTTTAGCAGTATTTTGACTAGTTCACAAAAGTGCACCTATTTCAAACAATATTTTAGTTTGAATTTGTGAAAGAAAAAACACATGTTTTTAATTATTATACTTACTCAAATTTCACAAATTTTAAAATACTAATTGAACTAAGAGGCACTCTACAGCCCAATGTGGAGGCTGTGTTATAGTCGTGCAAACGTTCGTAAACATCTACAACCCAATGTGGAGACTATGTTATAGTGTTTGAAACATTTGTAAACAATTACATATTGGCTCAATTAAAAAAGAATAAAAGGTTAAAAATAATATAGAGTCCAAGGGGAAGATGTTGTAGTCTTTGTAAATAAATTCAAATAGTAGCTATAAATTAAGATCCATTTTACCATATAGATTAAAATAATAATTTTGTAACCATATTTAAATTTAATTAATAAGCACATAAAAACTTAATACTTACAATTTAACAAGATTTTTAACCATGAATATCAAGCCCCACATAGACTTTGTTACAATAGCATGGGCCAATACCATGCCCTATTAATACCATATGCCCAACTCAATTCACAATCATTTTTTAAATTAAATCTAAAAGCAAAAAGGTTATAATTACTTTATATATATTATATATATTATTTATATATATATATATATATTATATATATAATATATATATATATATACCATATATCCTCATTATTACTAAAATATTAAATTGAATATTTCAATAGAAGATTAAATAAAAGTTTTAAGTTTTATAAAATTAAAAAATTGAAAATGGATTATATATAAGAAAATTTATTAATTATAGTATTAATAAAATAACATAGATCAATCTTAACTAAAAACTGCTAAAAATGAAGGCAATCATATGCAAAATTTTTCTTAATTCTTTTTACATCTTTAAAAAATTTAATCCCTCCTATACTTTGTAATCTCAAATTACAAAAATTATTCTAATCTAAATTACAAATTATGAAATACCAATTATTATAAAAATTGTAAATGAATATATATTTACAAATCATTAAAAAAATAGCCAGATTTATCATTTTAATATTAAATATATAAAAATTTATAATGCTCTATTAAATTTCACATGTTTAATATATTTTTCATCATACTTTCTATTTTTCTGTTAAAAAAAAATAGAGAGTGGAAAATTGTATAATCAATGCAAAATAAATTCCACATTTAGATGAACAAAGGGGTAGTTTAATGTTTATATATAAAATATGTTTTTAATGTTGATTTTATTGTATATAAACGTATTTGTTATCCGAAGATTTCATAGTGAAAGGAAAATTTAGTAAGTATTGATCCATGTATTCAAATCCAAAGGTAAAAATTTAATGCACTAATAATCTGTGTAGCATGTTACTTTACCTTTTCATAAACAGAGTGTGCATGTAATAGACCATCGATACTTTAACACAATTGTGTGGTATACACATAGATGTAAGTAGTTGTATTAGATTGAGTTTCATAAGGTGCATTTAAACCAAATACCATGTACACTGATAGAAACAAGAATAAAAGGCAGTTTGGATAGAAACAAGAATAAAAGGAAGAGGCGGTAAATGAAATCAGTGATTTTAATGATGTATTAGAGGTTGAGTAGTACAAGGGATTCAGTGAATCATAATTTTAATTTTTAGATAGGATTTTATTGATTTTATTGATTTTATTTTGTTAAATAGATGGTGCTTGTTGTTATTTTTTAGATTTCATATTGAATGTGGATATCTTTATATACTACACACTCCATGATATAGTGTCATTCTGTCTCCACCACACCATTATCTCAGAAAATACAAGTTTTCTCTTTCCAAATTGTTTTAGGATTTTTCCATCTACCAGTTTCCACATGAGATCACTAATAAAAGTTCGAGACATTGCTATAATCTACCATATCCACCTTATTGCAGAAAATGCAAATTCTCTTTTCCCAAACTTCTTTAGAATTCTTCCAACTGCAAATATCAATTTAAGATAACTAACCAAAAAAAATTAAGACATCGCTGTAATCCACCATTCTCGGGAACCTAGACGCTAATTTGAAAGCAACATGTATGACGGAAAACACTACTAGTTTCTCTGTTGGCATGACATTCCACCAAAATATTGTTTCTTATCTCGTCACATCAAGGCACAAAGGAGTATTTATGACGTCGGAATCTCGTTGAAATCTGCACACCGACTTGTGGTTCACAAAATCCCATCATTAACGCAAGTAGAAAATGAAAAATCATAATAAATCTCAGAGGTATATCATGGGTGTGGGTATTTGCTAAATTGGGTTGTTTATGTGCAGGGTCACAAATAACTAGAACCGTACCATAACAAAACAAAATAAAATTGGTGAAAGCTATATGTTTGTTTGTTTTGGCCTTAAATCTAAGTTGATAGGTATGAACAAGGTTAAACAGTTAATTTAGTAAGTCAGAGTTCTAAAATATACCAAACTCTGTAATTATCATAAAAATAATAAGAATGTATTGTTCATCGAAAAAATCTTGGATGACACAAAAAAAAATTCCTTAAAGTGGGATATATGGTCATTAGATGGTTACATGGCAGTGCCATAACATCTGATGGCAGACCTAGTCGCTGTTCTAACCAAGAAATGAAAATGTGTGCCACCTTTTAATTGTATCCACCAAAAATTGTAAGGGTAATCCTGCATGCAATCTCATGCACCTTGCATGCTCCATGATTGTTTTGTCCATCCTTTCTGACACACTTCCTTGTGGTGTTCCTAGAAATGTCTTCTCTCTACATTAAATTTCATGCTCTAAATAGTAATGATCAAACTCCTTGTTGTAGTAGTTAGCTACATTATCTGATTTGAGATGCTCAACTTATTTCCTGTCTCATTCTCAACCAAATATTTCCATTTCTTAAAATTTAAAAAAACATTATACAATAAACCCAAGTTTTCTCAGTTTCGTCATTAATAAAAGTAACATAATAGAAAGAGCCACCGAGAGATTATACTTGAGCAGGTCCCCATACATCTGTATGCACAAGCTCTAACTTTTCATTCTTCTTTTATTTCCCAACTCTGAGAAATGTGACTCTCCTCTACTATCCATAAGAACAATTCTCACATAAATCCAAATCAACATGCTTCAAACCTGGAAAAAAATTCCTTGAATGAAGAATTAGCATCCCCTTCTCACTCATGCACCTCAGCCTATGATGCCAGAGTGTTTTATTTGTTGTTGTGGAGGTTAATACATTAACCGAATTACAAATACCATTGCATAAATACAATGTACTAACATTTTCTCCTTTTTCTTTTACCAAGGCTCCTTATGTGACCCTCCAGGTTTTGTCTATAAAACTAGTTACAGAACCTTCACCTCCCAACATCGCTGCTGAAATTTTATTTTTTCTTAAGATCTGGAGCATTCCTTACCTCCTTTAATAACCATTGGTTTTCATTATGTTTCTTTATTAAAAGATTACCCATTCCAATGATTTTGTAAGGTTTATCATCACCTAGATGAACATGTCCATGTTGGGTGTGGAGCCTAATTGTCTTTTGTATTCAAAGGTCTCAGTCATATGTATACCCCAGGAAGACTGTACAACCCTCCATGCGAGGGGGTGCGGGGGGGACTTGTCCCCCCCGCGGGGG
>APFE030090389.1:144000-183808 GCA_000404065.3 Pinus taeda
TATCAACCTGAGAAATCCTCGCAGATGCTTTATGGATGTGGGGATTTTCCATTCCTTAATGGATTTAATTTTTCTAGGATCTACCTTAACTCCTTCATGAGATACAATATGACCCAGATATTCCACCTCTTGTACTCCAAAGAAAAATTTGGATCTTTTTGCATATAGATTGTGAAAAGGAGGAAGAAAATGATCAAGAAATGTCAAAAGAAGAGGATATACACCAGGAACCAACCCTAGAGAAATAAGAAATGAATCTGACCATATCTTGTATTGCATTGGTAGGAATTACCACCCCACGAACTCTCAAGCTAGAAGGACATATCAAGAAGAAGAAGGTTCAAACAGTGAAATATCAGGAAGACAAGGATCAAGAAATGTCAAAATAAAAGGATACTCACTAGGAACCAACACTAGAGAAAGAAGAAATGAATCTGACCATATCTTGTAATGCATTGGCAGGAATTACCACTCCTCAAGCTCTCAAGATAGAAGGACATATCAATAAGAAAAATTTCCAAGCAGTGAAATATCACATCAAGCATCAACAACAAGTACTCCAACTTTTAAAGGATAACCTCTAGCATAGAATCAAATGAAACAACAGGTATATCAACATCACAGTGAAAGAAGTCTTGACATAGGCAACTGGGTATTTTTACGACGACAACCATACAAACAAATGTCCCTCAAGCAAGCTAAGAACGATAATAAACTATCACCAAAGTACTATGGTCCTTATAAAGAGTTGCAAAATATTGGTACTATGGCATACAAATCGGAGCTTCATGCATCTTCTCGAGTGCCCCCTGTTTTCCATGTTTCATGCTTAAAGAAGGTTATATGTGACAAGGTCCTAGTTCAAACAATATTTTCAGAACTTGACGAGAAAGGAAAAATCATATTTGACCCTAAAGCAGTCATGGAAACAAAAATCTGACAGTTATGAAATCGATCAACTTCAGAGTATCTCATCAAGTGGAAGAACCTACCCCCTGAAGATTCCACACAGGAGGATGGGAATTTTATACATAAGCATCCAAAACTACTCAAGCGTTCAAGGCAACACTTTTTGAAGGAGAGGGGCATGTTAGGCCCCTATACTACTAGTGTAACCCCTTATTGTTGTTAGTGCAACCCCCTTATTATATTGTGGTGCCCCTAAAATATTATTGTTATGTAGGCTTTGATTGTATTAGGACCCCTTAGACTTCTATATATAGAAAGGAGGTCTTGCATTTATATCATCCAAGAATTGTTCATTTGTGTAATGTAAAGGAGGTTTCCCCCTCGAAGAGGTTGATTTCTAAGTCATTGATCTATCTTTTATATCTTTTTGTGAGTTGGTTTCATAACACACTCAAAACCCTAAATAACAAAAATCTTAAATTTTATTGTTAATATATTTTACAACTTCTGTTAGAGTTATTTATAACTCAGAAAAAATTAAAAACCCTATATAACTAAATATATATTATAGAATTTACTAGTAATTTTTTTTTTACGATCTGCTTTCCTATCTAAATTTAATTAAAATTCAGACAAAAAATAAAAATATTCAATACTTACCTTAAACCCTTTCTTCTTTTTGCAAAATTTCACCTAAAGGTTTAACTTCCTCTACCACTTCACAATTAGGGTTTTCCAATTTAGTCATTTCATATTTAATGAGTTTGCATACTTAATATTTATAGGGTGTTTGACATGTAAAGTGGGGGAATCAATTATTGAATTATATCCGAACCCTGCGAGCCCTCTCTATTTTCTTTTAAAACAATTATATGTTACATGGTGCACCCATTTTAATATAACGCACTCGCGCTCCCTATGTAATACAACGCACCGATATATTATAACACCCTATATTATGTGCAGTTTGTTAATGGTTTCTCTCGATGTAATATAACGCATCGACGTGCCTCTTCCAAATAACATTGTTAAATCATTTCGGTGTGTTTATCCTTACAAATCGCATCATAATAATTTAAAATTATTTTAAAAAATTATTTTTCCATGAGGGTGTTGAATAATTAAATGGACGATACGTTTAATGTTCTAAATGCACACATGTGTTTATTTAGATAAACGCACTGGTTACTAGTGTTTTTTTGGCTTAAAAATATTTGATTTATTTGTAAAATATATCTAATGGATTTTGTATTGAATAATATAGGTTTTATATTGATAAAAATGTCTCATAAGGTCTCAAGTAACAAAATTATTGATCGACACAATGATAGCACATCAAGAAAAGAAGAGAAGGAAAGTTCTTTGTAAATTCTTTACAAAATTAATATGTTTGAACAATATGTAAGTTTAACTAATATGTATTGGTTGGTGTGTGTCATGTAGAGCCACAAAATGAACAAGGTCGATAAGATTATTTCTAATTTAAGTGTAGAAGAGTGTAAAAGCCTAAAAAAATTGCAGAATGATGAATCAGGTGAAAGAAAAAATACTATAAAATATGAGTTTTTTTTTTAACTTTCATTAATAAAATACTTAAGAATATTAGATAATAATATACTTAAGAATATTAGATAACATGTTTCAAATAATCCATTAATTCATATATGTTTAATTTTCTACATGAAGCAACAATGAAGGAAAAAATCAATGTATTCTAAGAAAAGAAAAAATAGAGAACATGTAAATGACGATGATTTGGTCCTTAGCTCATCTAGAGTGGTGTTGGAGGTTAATGAAAGGGGAAACTTTTTTTACAAAACTATGAGGGATATAGTGGAATGAACATATAGACATACTTTCCACTTACAATACAAAATCAATCCAATGATTCTAAGAACCAAATTATATCTAAACTACAAGAAGCATTTCCAAAGCAATGGTCAATGAGACATGTCAGAATTGCAATAACAAAAACATACAACAACAAAAAATAATCATTCAAAAGGTAATGTATAAAAGGATTTTCTAGATTATATGTATAGATTACTACAAACCATTCATTTATTAATATCGATTTTGTTACATTTATTTTTTCATATATCACTACAAAAATAGTTTATTACTTTTTTCAGGAAGATTATTGAAATCCCAAATGATAAACATGTTGATATGTGAAACATGCTAGTAGGAATGTCCAAAAAAGTGTATAAGGGGATGGTCAAAGAAACGAACATAAGTGCATCACAAGAGGAGCCATCTCAACAACAACATGCTTCAAATGTATGTAATCATGATTGAATGTGTACACATTAAAAAATAATTTAACATTAAATATTAATTTCAAGTATTTTCTTGAATAAAAAAAAAAAAAAAGATGTAACTCATTAAGGCACATAAAACTGGATGAAAAGGAAGAAAATGATTGATTTCAAAGTTTGTGAGTTATTATTAATATTTGTTATAACAACTCAAGGTTTCATTTTCGTATATTTTAAGTTGCTTTACAAAAACAATCTTTGAATGTCTTCAAATAGGTGCTAACATACAAAGAAGAGCCCTTGGAAGAATTGATTGACATCGGGTTAAATAAGGGTTGTGAGTATATGTTGGCATATCAAAAATTAATTGTGGAATTTTTAAGTGTCTATTTTGTTTTAATTCTCTGATTTTATAATTAATAAAACCAAAAAATATTTTATATTAAATTTATCATTTATAATGGGGTTTAAAACATGCAAGAAACAAAGTATGAAACTATGCAAGTAGAAGACTTGTTGCAACAAGGAATGAGACTTCGTTTTAAAACCATGTGCATAGTTTATGAGTGACTTCTTTTTATCCTACATTTCTATTCAATTTACATTGATGTATATTATTTATTTCAATTTTCATTATTCTCACCAATGTAGATACACTCATTACACTTTATTTTTATGTTTACAGATGGAACTACAAGATTCAAAAGAGGAAAACAATCAATGCAATCAACAAAACATTCCTCCAAATAACCCAAGTCATGGAAGTAGCTCGAGCACTGAAAACACTTCCAGGGAAGAATGATGATCAATTTGGATATCAATGCAACCTATTGTATTTTTTGAAATAATTGTCTGTGAAAATCAAACATTTTGTTTAATGTAATTGACATAGTGTCCCAATTGAAATATAAAAGGTCAAAATTTATACACTTATATTAATGCATATACACATTCCCAGTATAGGGTGTAAGGGACAGTAACTATGTGAAGGTAGGATGTATACCCCTTCATTGAAAATGCAAAACTATAAGACTATTATGCTCAAACATGTGAGGAAGAAGGTAAGGATGGTGAATGTCTCTTTATCTTGTTACATCCAATTTGGCACATTCTTGCATGATAAAAATTTCTATGTGCAAAAATAATGTTGATTATGAGCAAAAAATTACTATCCTAGTTGAATCATTCAATTTGGCCTTAAAATGAAGGTTGGGCAAGCATTTTTATGAAGCAGGCCAAAATTGCCTTGCTTCACTAAAATGGATGTCGAGGCTTTATTTATTAGTCATTATGATTGATTAAAATTGTAGATTGTTTATTTAATGATTTTACACACTTTACATTCTAATATCTTTACTTTGAGCCTAAATATTTATGCTTCATATTTCATACAACATTCTAAGTTTTTCTTCAATTTTCCTTATGTGAAGGTTGTGTATAAGTGGCAAACATAGTTATGTAGGATATTTATTCAAACCTAATGCAAGGTTATATCCTAAGGTTAGGAATTTTCAATCATGTCCCATTTCAAATTTCATTACCAAGGGTGTAATTGGTTTGTCCTAGGAGTGCATATTTGTTTCAACTGTGTTCATTACCAGATATGATCAATTGCTATTTTAACAGAGTTGGATTTCAGTTTGCAATATTTCCTTAATGAAAATGACTATGGTATGTTTCATAAAATGGTTTTATATTTAGGTTGGAATGATCATTATTGCACAATCAATTAAGTACAGGTCCTAGTGTGCATTTATTTGAAGCACACAAACCTTGACTTTAACCCTATGAAATAGATCCAATTTGGCATATTATTACACAATATAAATTTCTATGTGCAAAATTAATGTTAATTATGAGTAAAAAGTACTCTCCAAGTTGAATCATTCAATTTGGCCTTCAAATGAAGGTTGGGCATGCATTTTTGAAAATCACACCAAAATTTCCTTGCTTCACCAAAATGCACGCCCAACCTTCATTTATTGGCCAATCTGATTGATTAAAATTGTAGATTGTTTATTTAATGACGTTACACACTTTTACATTGTTATATATTTACTTTGAGCTTAAATATTTATACTTTAGATTTCATGCAACATCTAAGTTTTGCTTCAACTTTCCTTATGTGAAAGTTGTGTATAAGTGGGAAACATACTTATGTAGGATATTTGTTAGACATGATGCAAGGTTATATCCTAAGGTTCGGAATTGTACAATCATGTCAATTTCAAATTTCATTACCAAAAGTGTAATTGGTTTTGCCTGAGAGTGCATATTTGTTCTGACTGTGATCATTGCTAGATATGATCAATTGCTATTTCGACAGAATTGGATTTCAGTGTATAACATTTCCTTTATGAAAACGACTATGTTATGTTTCATAAAATGGTTTTATATTTAGGTTGGAATGATCATTATCACATAGTCAATTAGGTATAATTCCTCATGTGCATTTATTTTAGGAACACAAATTGACCCTACAAATTCGATCCAATTTGGCACATTCTTGCACAATAGAAATTTCTATGTGAAAAAGTAATGTTAATTATGAGTAAAAATATACTCTCAAAGTTGAAACATTCAATTTGGTCTTGAAATGAAGGTTGGGCATGTTTTTTTGTGAAACAAGTGAAAATTGTTATCATCACTAAAATTCAAAGCCATATTTTGTTTATTGGCCAATTCAGATGATTCAAATTGTAGATTGTTTATTTAATTATTTTACACACTTTTGAATTATTATAAGTTTACTTTGACCCTTAAATAATTATTCTTTATATTTCATACAACATTCCAAGTTTTTCTTCAACTTTCATTATGTGAAAGTTGTGCATAGGGTTTTCTTGAGCTTGTTGTTGGGCAAAATAATTGTCCTTTTAATTCAAAGAAATAGTTCCAAATCTTCACATTAATTGTCAATTCAGGTAGGTTTTGTTATTTCAAGGCTATTGCATAAAATATATGCAAGGAAAAATGATGACTAATGTTAACGAATCTAAAATTCAATCGTTGCAATCATATTCTCAACAATTCAACACCTTGTCTACTACACTCCCAAACCTTGTTCACTCTCTCAAGAAATAAACACACAATGAAGAATAAAACTACTCTGTCATAGTGTCACACTTATTCAGAAAAGAAAATCACTCTTGGAAACCATTCCCTCAACAAAAATTGAAATGCACATTCAAATGAAATCAATACACCATCAAACTATAATGGGAATTAAATAAATGTCACACTAACAAAGGGACTGGTCAAAGACCTGTGATGTTACACAATACAGAGGCTAGGATTTTGCAATCATTAAAGCATCAACACGATTAATAATAATAGTAACAACAATCACACATGAATTATAACTGAGAAGAAATCAATTAAATAACTACCGTACCTTCCTAACCATTGATCACTACTAAGAAGGAGGGCCCTTCCTTCCTAGTAGGGGCTAGTACATTACAAAACACACAAGCTAGTCAATAGAAAGGTATGGTGTCATTCCGCAATTTACTAACGTTTATTATAATTGTTGAATGTTTTACATCATTGGAATGACATCTACTTGTAACTTAATTGAAGTTTTATTATGGTATATATGTGCACTTTGATATGATGTAATATGATTATGGTTCCATTCCATATGTTGTAATATTTGAAATATAACAGAAATAATAAATATTGCATGAAATAAATAATAACCTTTCCTTTTGAATAAATTTTTTCAAAATATGGGCCTTCCAAAAGGTCCAGTTCATCCTAAGATTGATCCAGATTATGTTGGGTTTGGTTTAGACATTCAAGGCAATGATAATGAGGTTGATGGAGAGGACGTTGAGGCAGACGACGATGATTATGATAGTGATGATGATCATGATAGACGTGACTATGATGATGAACAATCTTCTGGTAGTAGCCAGTGACATTGATCATATAGACTCCATCATGGATCATTGTTGATAAATCATTATGATGCATATTTTCATGTTTATTATCATATGTATCATTTTCACTTGCAGTATCATATTGAGTTATGTCATTTTGACATGTACCATTTTGACTTATATCATTTCGACATGTGTTATATGGGATTTCATTATGTCTAGATGGTCACAGACTAGCAACATTAGTTATTAATAATAGAGAAATACAGGTTATAGTTAAAATAATATTTAACTTGTTATTTTATTCCAATGTTGTGGTGTGGTATTTAACTATGAGAAACCTAAAATAGATCTTCTTTGGAAATCTCTATTATGTGAATCTAGGCTTGCATTATCTGTAGCTAGTCATGACCAACCATTTTGTTTATTGATGATATAGAAATATTGGTTATAGTTACAAAAAAATGTTATCAGTTTGTTTGGATGTCCATTTCCCTAAAATTTATTTATAAATGGTATGCTATAAAATATTTCAAATTCAATATGGCTTATTTTATAATCATATAAGTTATTTGAGAGGTATCATATACTTAACTTATTTTGTTTTTGTAAGCTTGGTAGGATTACATCTTCATCATGTCCAATATATAACCCTGATCGGGGTTAGGAATTGAAATGGTGACTTCACATCAAGGAGTGCCTTAATGGAGCACCCAACCACTATCTATCTAAGATCCCTTGGACATATACTTAACTAATTTAACTGAAATAAAAAATATTAAATCAATAAATGGAACCTATAAAGGAAGCATCATGAGTTGTCAAAATGGGAGTAGAATGTCTCTCTAAAATGGAAGTACAGTTTGACATTAAATTGGAAGACATACTTGGAGATATTACTGGATCTAGATACAAAGGTAAATGGGTTTCTTAACTGGAAGAAAAATTGGAGGCTAATTTAGAAGCAAATCCCAACACTAAAAGGAAACAAACCCTTGACCTAAAAAAGAAGAAAACACGGGCACTAAATAGGAAGAAAATGTATTAATATTGGATCATTATATTGTTCTTCATCCATCTTGATGCATTTGGAGTGGAAAAGGTGGAGGAATCAGCTCACATGATCATTTTTTACCGGCAGGAGCTAGTTTGGCAAAACAAGGTCTGAAACCTTCTGAGAGCATTTTGAGGCATCAAACAACATTTTTTGGGGGTAAATTTTTTCTTATTTAATGTAGCACAATTTCATGTTATTTTTCACACATAAATATTTCCAACGACGCAAGAAGCATGTTAATTAGACTCCGTATGCAAAATTTATGTCACTCAGGAGTTGACCTTCTTGTTTTCATACCTATAGTTCGAGAGGATGGCACATCAGCCCCCATTATTCATGGAAAAGGGGATATCCATGTTTTTTTTTATGTAAAAGACTCTAGAATATTATGTATTGTAACTCTAGTTAAGAGTTGATGTAGTCAAAATTAACCACTAGTAGGCTACCAAGTTATTTTATAACTAGACCACGAGGAGGAAGAGGTATTCCATTCCTTCAAGAGAATTTTATTCCATAGCTGAGAAAATATAGCTAGGAGAGGTAGGAGGTAAAGAAAATAGAAAGTATCCATACACTGTAGCAGCCCACAGGCCACACACATTACTTCTTTCTACTTGCAACCATATTTCCAGAAATAGAAAGAGAGTGAAGCGGCCTCACCTTCGAGTTGGGTTTTCTCCCAAAATGGTTTTCCAGAGAGCATATCTTGTATCTTATGTCTGTGAGCTTATTTTTCCATTCTCTAATATTATGCATAATTTCCATTTGCATGCATGCACTAATTGCAGTTAATCTACAAATTTAGAATTTTAATAAAATTGTAATAGTGTAAAATTTCAGTATTTTAATATATTATTATTAGATCTGGTGTGAAGAATTGTCCAATGGAATATCCATGACAGATTATGGATCATTTTGTATCAAAGAAAGTTTATTTGGGTATTTTGTGGAGATTGTAGGGATCTAGATTGGTGGGGCCAAAAATTGTAAAACCCTAGTCATGGCTGACAAATCTATAAATGAACCTCGTGATCTTGCAAAGGTGAGGTTTACACAGTTGGAACGACAAGTCACAGATATCAACCCAAATGTAAGCCTCCTCATGGTGGCCTTGAATAGCAAGATGGGAATATTTGGATAAGATGGGGCTTCAAATGCAAAGGAAAAAATAGAATACGGATCAAAAGATCGGGGAGAAATAGAGAAACAGTTGAAGAAAGGACTTGAAAAATATCAACCCAATTCGAGTGTCATGAACCAATCATAGTCCCTATTTAAAATGGAAGGAAAAGTTGATATCAAGTCATACCATGTAGAGATTGATGCTCTAATGTACCAACTACATTTATGAGATTAATGAATTATTTACTACGCCTTTTTATAGATTCATTTTTTATTGCCCATTTGGATGACATACTGGTATATAGTTCTATCTGGGAGGAGCATACATCACACTTGATGCAAGTTCTAGAAATATTCAAGAAGCACCAACTACTATCAAATCTCAAGAAGTGCAAGTTTGCACAATAGTCTTTGTTGTATCTATGGTATGTGATCGGTGGAGAAGAGCTGAAGATAGATCCTTCCAAGATGGATGCCATCATGAAATGGTTGGTGCCTACTAATGTTTCTGAGGTCATGAGTTTCATTGGAGCAAGACAGTACCTGAGGAAATTCATAGCCTTGTTTTTAGTGGTAGCAACACTGCTCCATGCCATAACAGCAAGTGGCAAGAGTTTCCAGTGGGGAAAAGGTCAGTAGAAGGCTTTCGAGGAGCTAATGAAGAATATCAGTCAAGCACCAATTCTGGCATTACCAAATTTGCAATGAGCCTTCAAAGTGGAGAGAGATGCAGGTGGGTATGTTATGGGATTTTTCTTGCTGCATGGAGGAAGGCTTGTATGCTACCATTTTGAAGCATTTCATGGGGTAGTCCTTAACTACCCTACCTACAACAAGGATCTTTATGAAATGGTGCAACTTGTGAAGAAGTGGAAGCATTATCTGATGGGAAAGGAGATAGTAATACACACATATCACTAGTTGTTACATTACTTGTAGGCACAAAGTAAGCTACAATAGACCAAACATTACATGTGGATGGGGTTTTTATAGAAGTTTCATTTGGTGGTCAACTATAAGAATAGAAGCACAAAAAAGTTGGTTGACATGCTTTCAAGGCCACCCACATAAAATATTACAGCTTTGGGGACTCTTATGCACATGAAGCCATTCACCCATGATGCATATAGAGAGGCATATTCTGAGGATGAGGACTTCAAGGAGGTGTATCAACAATTGTAGAGTCAGAGTCATTTTCATGATGGCGACAACACCGTTGACTACCATATCCAGGATGAGTTACTCTATAGGTTGGATAAGCTATGCGTTCCTAAAGGTGAGAGATTGCAGTTGATTACAGAGGCTCACACCTCCAAGGCTACAGGGAACTTTGGTATAAGGAAGACCATGGCTAACTTGGAGAGGTATGTGTATTGGTCCAAGATGAAAGAGCAGGTAGCTAGGTTCATAAAAGGATGCACGCTTTGTTGTACTGACAAGCCTTGTAACAAGAAGAAAGGTTTATATATCCCTTAACTGTACCTACTCTTCCTTGGGAAAGAATTTCCATGGAATTTGTGGGAGGATTATCAACAACCAAGAAGGGACATGACTACCTGTTCATGGTAGTTGATAGGTTCAACAAGATATGTGTTTTGATGCCATATAAAAATACAATCAGTGAGAAAGAAGAAACAAACTTGTTCTTTGGAAAAGTCTGGGTGCACTTTCAGATACCAAAGAGCATCATTTCAGATAGGGATATAAGATTTTTTAGTGCATTCTGGACTACATTGTGGGAGAAGATGGACACAAAGTTGAAAATATCTATAATGTTCCATCTAGAGACAGATGTGCAAACAAAAATAGTCAACAGGGAATTTGGTGCAACTTTTGAGGGGATACAACCAGAAGCATACGAAGACCTAGGATGAAAAATTTGGTATGTATACAAAATTCTTAAGAAGTTCACATTTCTATAGGAAAGTCCCCATTTGAGGCTTGTTTTGGATATTTTCCACCTTCACCTTTGGATATTGTATATGGGCAGTAAGGAGGAGTGAGGGAAAATATTACAAAATATGCTTTGAGGGTTGAAAATTTTGTATATAATATTAAGAAGATCCATATATAGGTACAAGAAACACTATATAAGTCACAAAAGAAGTATAAGGCTAGGCATGATCGACACATAACAGAGAATTAATTCAAGGTGGGAGACAGAGTATGGTTATAGTTGAACAAGGAGAGGACGCACAAGCCTGCTAAGAAAATAAAGGCTCTGAGGTATGGTCCCTTTGAGATACTGGAAAAGGTGGGTGATAATTCCTATCAACTCATTTTACCACCCTATATGGGCATTTACTCAAATGTGAATGTAGATAATTTGAAACTATATCAGCCTTCCATGCTAAATCAGGAAGAGGAACATGTCCTACCTTCTATGGAGGATTTGGCACCAGATGCTCAGGAAGAGTTGACAGAAGATATAGTTTTGCAAAATAGTTCCAGAATCATAAGATAGGGGCAACACGACCTTTGCAAAATTGGGTTGAAGGGACAGATTCCAAGAAAAGCTAAATGGTACACCAGAGAGAAGGTGGAGGAAAATTTTCCTCACCTCATTCAGTAGAAGCTTTTGGGGAACAAAAACCTCCCAAAATGGGGAGGTGTGATCTAGATTGAAATATTATATTTATTTTCATCCATCGCGATGTATTTGGAGTGGAAAAAGTGGAGGAATCAATTCACGGAACCGTTTTTACTTGCGAGACCTAGTTTGGATAGAACAAGGTCTGAAACATTCTAAGAGCATTTTGAGGCATCAAACAATGTTTTTTTGGGGTAAAAATTTGTTGCTTTAACATAGCACCATTTCATGTTATTCTACACACAAAGAACTTTCCAATGGCGTAAGAAGCACGTCAATCGGAGTGTGTATGCTAAAGGTATTCCACTTAGAAGTTGACCTTCCTATTTTCACACTTATAGTTCGGGAGGATGCCGCATGAACCCCCATTATTAATGGAAAAAGAGCTAGCCATGTGTTTTTTATGTAAAAGGCTCTAGAATAGTCTATATTGTAACTCTAGTTAAGAGATGATGTAATCAAAATTAACCACTAGTAGGCTATTAGGTTATGTTATAACAGGTTGTTAGGAGAAAGATGCATTCCATTCTTTTGAGAGAATTTTGTTCCATATATGAGAAAAGATAGCCATGATAGATAGGAGGTAGTGCCCCTAGAGAGGATATGTGCATTGTAGCAACCCATGGGCAACAAACATTACTTCTTTGTACCTACAATCATATTTCCAAACAGAGAAAGAGAGCAAGCGAACTCACCTTCCAGTTGGGTTTTCTCTCGAAAGGGTTTCTGAGAGAGCATATATTGTGTCTTATGTGTGTGTGTGAGCTTATTTTGTCGTTCTCTATTTTTCTACATAATTTCCATTCGCATGCATGCACTAATTATAGTTGAATCTACAAATTTAAAATTTTAATAAAATTTTAATATTGTAAAATTTCAGTATTTTAATATATTATTATTAGAATTGTTGTGATGAACTGTCCAGTGGAATATCTACAGTAGTTTACAAATCAAAAAAGTTCCAACTAAAATGAAGTGAACCATGAGGCTTACAGGGAAGCAATTTTGGAAGAGAAAAAGGAAGCAATAATGGAAGCCAAACTAGAAGTACACTAGAAGCAATATTGAAAGAAAAACTTGGCGTTACCTCAGAAGAAAAAAGAAGAAATTTAGGTAGAAAACAAAGAAGTAATAATGGAAGCAATACTAGTAGCCAAACTTGGCATTACCTAGGAAGAAATTCATATAGCAAAAAAAGACGAAATTATGGAAGCAATATTGGAAGCCAAACTTGGTGTTACATGTGAAGCAAAAACATAAGAAATTCAGGTAGCAAACAAAGAAGCAATAATGAAAGCAATATTAGAAGACAAACTTTGCATTTCCGATGAAGTGAACAAAGAAGCCATTTAGGTAGCAAACCAAGAAGAAATAATGGAAGCAATATTAAAAGCAATGAAAGACATTATAATGGAAGCCATATTAGAATCTAAAGAAGATGTCCTAATGTAAGAAAATCTTGATGCAACAAGTAGCACCATATTGGAAGCAAAACTTGATGTTATGATGGAAGAATAAATTGGTGTTAATTAGGAAGCCAAAAAAGAAGCTATTTTCAATGCCATAATAGAAGAAAAATAGTAAGCACAACTGGGAGAAAAACCAGAAGTACAAATGGACGCATCTGTGGAAGCAAGAATGGAAGAAATTATTTTTGGCACTATGCTTGGTGCTATTCCCGGCGCAAATCAAGGTGCACATGTGAAGATGCAATTTTTCTCTAGATTTTGCAATATCGCTTGAATTCAATTCATGTGCTGAGAAACATTGGATTCTGGCACTATTTGGGGTGCTAATGGCATGTTTTGTTGTAGAGAAATCCTTAGCCTTTATGTATTTTATGGGCTAACAACAAGGCTTGTCCTTCCAGACATGCTACATGGAAAAGAGTGTGTAATTACCACACTATAATGATTTAGAGTATATTACTATGAGTATATTTGTAACTAGCTAAAGAAGAATTGGGTTAGACAAATAGAAAGGCACTTCATTATAAAAAATAAAAATAAAAATATTGAGTTTACCTTTTATAGTTGAGTTCAATAATAAATCTGGAGAGACAAGGATTATCAATAAAGAAATCCAATTAGTGACAAAATGGCCCAAGAATTAAAGGCAATGACAAGCATCCAACATATAAAATTTCTACCAAGAATGAATTAAATCAATTATATGGGAGCCAACATCAATCAAATGAGAGGAATCAAAAGTAAGAGGAAAATCAAAAGGACTTTAACCTTGAGGTGTGTATGGACAGAGAATTGGCCCATCAAAATAATAGATCATTCAAGTCATGGCTCATAAATAGATAGGCCATAAAGCTTGTGACTCAAACTTGTGGTATAAAATTCAATCTTGTTAGATTTGTGCCCTTCTTAGACTTTTCATTTCTCTCCATGGAGTTTTATAATGCTTACGGCCTTGTCTTTGACATGTATGTCTGGCAGAACTATTCCTTCTCATTCTCAATCCATAATTTTGCTTCATGAGAATGTTGTGGATTTTTGTGTGTTAATTATGCTCTCTCCCTCTCCCTCTACTAGTCTCAAGCTTGTCAGAATTAAGAGTTTATTTTTCTCATGCCTTTATGTGGTAATGGAGACCAAATTTTTTGACTAAAGATGATGATTCCTATGGAATGGAATTGCTCTCTGATGATGGTTTAAATATGACCACAAACTAATGAAATCGTGATTTGAAGATGACCACAAACTGTTTTCTAACAAAAGAAGTAAATATTCTACTGAGTGGTGGTATAAGTAGGACCAAAAATTGAATATTGCTCATGGAACATGAGTCCCTCTCTAGCTATAAATCTGACTCTAGCTCTAGGCTCTGGTTCTAGTTGTTGCTTAGACTCACTTGATATGACTTTGAAACTAGTAGTTTACTATAATAAAAAATTAAAGAATAACCATGAATTTATTCTTACGAACACTTCCAATCAGTATGTGTCATTTCCTTTAATAAAAATAAATGGATATGTATTCATTAGCAACCACATACAAGTTCCTTACCACATAAAAGTGCAAGAAGAATAATCTCTTAGCTCGGAAAACTTAGGAATATATAAGGAACAAAGCTTTCATTGTCTTAGAATGGAAAATCTTATCGACAAAGGTGATAGGGACATTTCAGAGCTCTAATACCACTATTAGACTCATGAAATTGAAATAAAATGTTAGATAAGGTGTGAGATACATTATTATTCATATAGTACACATAAATACATTTTTTTATGAACCTTGGTTATATATTTCAAGAGGTCTCTTATACCCCACATGACTATTCAAATTAATTTGTATCTTTCTCCTTTCTGTCAACTGAATAATATAATTTTGATAATCCCTTAAGTATTACATTTCCAACACATTTTTTCAATATGCTACTTGAATCCTTAATCATAATTCTCAATTAAACAATGGTCTATCTCTCTTGTTAGTTTATTATACCTTCATTGTAAAATAATTGAGATGAGTATGTCATGAAAGGAGAATCTGGGGGTAAACCAATTTCCCCTTGCTTTACATATTTCAATCCTGAGGCTTGTGGGTTATGGCCCACTATCTATCGTAAGCATTATTTGATGTGCTTAAGCCTCAGAACCTGAGACAACACATTATCGGGTTTTCCTTTGAAAACCCGGGACCATTCACATAATAGAAATACACACGATTACTCGAGAAACACAGGAACAAGCATTGAAACCCTTAAGGTTGGACTTCAAAAATTATAGACCCACATATATAAATATCATTGGGTCTGCTCCTCCACTCCTTTATACAGCACTCTCTAACCTCTGCCTCCTCCGATCTCCAATCTCCGATCGGCTAATCTCCACCATCCATTACTCCTTTGGATCTGACGATTGGTGCTAGGTCACAAATTGGCACATCGACGGTCATCTGTCTGCTAGCCATTGACCTCTCCAATTTTTTATCAGCGATTGGATCGCAACCATCGATCCTAGCTCCGATTCGACGGTTTTCGCTTCATCGCATAATCACAATTGCATTTCTTTAAGGACCGGTTCAATATTGCCCAAGGGATTTTTGCCAATGCGATATAAAGATGTTGCGCCATGCGACTTGATCTAGACCATTGGTCTCTGAGATCCAATGGATCTTTTGTGCTCTTGTCCATTTCTTCCTTAACTTAACCTCGCTTATTTTGATGGATCTCTGCGTTAAAAACACAGATCTACCATAATCTGGAAACACTCACATCACACATATTAACATTGGATCGCCATCAATCCTTACAGTTATCAATGGTCGATCAAACCTGCAACACTAGAACATCTAGACTATCTATGAAATACACACAAGCACACGAGTTCAACACTTAGCACACTTTATATTATACACAGTATGATTACAAGCTAAGGCGTTTTAGCCTTAGGAACAAGCTCTCCTCTCGACTACATTGTGAATACTCTACACTTACACAATTCTATATGTTACGCTATCTCGTCTCTCTATCAAACACATAGGCTCGTAATATATATAGATAAATATTGGATCGGATCACTAAAAGGATCTGATCAAATCCTCTTTATGAATCACTCAACAACTCCCTAATATTTCTACATGCATACATATGTGGAAAATTACATTTACTTAAGTCTTTGAGAGACTTATTCCATTCCATCATTTAAGCTTTGTTTTAATAGAAATGTCCCCTGTGTCACTTGTTGGTCCATGTCCTCTCGTTCTCCGCTTTGGATTCCTCTTTTGATTAAGGGGGGGTCAGATGCTCTTGAATCACACTCTCGAGGCACAAAAATTTATGACCTCTTGGTCATATGCTTCTCCTTATCCTTAGCAATTCTACCCACTTCTTAGTGGAACTTCCTTCATGATCTTCTGTGAGCTGCAATCAACCTCTACAGTAATAGTCTTCCTCTACTACATGATACCTCACCAACCTCTCCTCACTCAGTCTTTTGGCATC
This sequence comes from Pinus taeda, assembly GCA_000404065.3. NCBI lineage: Eukaryota > Viridiplantae > Streptophyta > Pinopsida > Pinales > Pinaceae > Pinus > Pinus taeda. Next base: position 160,771 of record APFE030090389.1, read on the forward strand.
CTTCTGGTTCTCTTCTCTGGAACCAATTGAGCAATCCTCACTCTAGGTTGTTGCAAGTCTTCTCACCTTCCACTGTCATTATTGGCACGACACTAAAGACCATAACTCTCCAGTCTCCAACACAATTGTACCTCTTCTCCTTCTGTATGCACTCTTCTTCTTTCTCATAGGAAATATTCTTCCCTTCAACCTTTCCCTACTCTGATACCAAATGATGAAAGGAGAATTTGGGGGTAAACAAATTTCCCCTTCCTTTACATATTTTGATCCTGAGACCTGTGGGTTATGGCCCATTATCTATTGGAAGTGTTATTTGATGTTCTTAAGCCTCAGAACTTGGGACAACATATTATCGGATTTTCCTTTGAAAAACCGATACCATTCACTTAATTGGAATACACAGGATTACTTGGCAAACATAGGAACAAGCGCCAAAACCCTTAAGGTTGGACTTCAAAAATTATAGACCCACATATATAAATATCGGCGGGTCCACTCCTCCACTCCTTTATACAACGTTCTCTGACCTCTGCCTCCTTCGATCTATGATCTCTACCATCCATTACTCCTTCAGATCTGACGATCGGCGCTAAGTCACATATTGGCACATTAATGGTCCTCCATCCGCCATCCCTTGACCTGTTTGATTTTTGATCAACGATTAGATCGCAACCGTCAATCCTGGCTCTGATTCGACGGATGTCACTTCATCGCATAATCGCAACTGCATTTCTTTAAGGATCGGTTCTGATATTTCCCAGGGGATTTTCACCGATGTGATATAATGGTTCTGCCCCATGCAACTTAATCTAGACCATTGGTCTCTGAGATCCAATGAATCTTGTGCGCTCTTTTCCATTTCTTCCTTAACTTAACCTCGCTTAATTTGATGGATCTCTGCATTAAAAACATGGATCTGTGACAATCTGGAAACACTCACATCACACATATTAACATTAGATCGCCATCGATCCTTACAGTGATTGATGGTCAATCAAAACTACAACACTAGAACATTTAGACTATCTATGAAATACACATAGGTGCACGAGTTCAACACTGAGCACACTTTATATTATACACATTATTATTACAAGCTAAGGTGTTTCATCCTTAGGAACAAGCTCTCCTCTCGACTACGTTGTGAATACTCTACGCTTACACAATTCTATATGTTACCCTGTCTCGTCTCTCTATCAAACACGTAGGCTCATAATATATATAGAGAAATATTGGATCGAATCACTGAAAGGATCCTAACAAATCCTCTCTATGAATCACTCAACAACTCCCTAATATTTCTACATGCATACATATGTGGCAAATTACATTTAATTAAGTCTTCAAGAGACTTAATCCATTCCATCATTTAAGCTCTATCTTAACAGAAATGCCCCCTGTGTCGCTTGTGGTCCACATCCTCTCGTTCTCCACTTTGGATTCCTCTTTTGATTAAGGGGGGGTTAGATGCTCCTGCATCACACTCTCGAGGCACAAAAATTTATGACCTCTTGGTCATATGCTTCTCCTTATCCTTAGCAACTCTACCCACTTCTTAGTGGAACTACCTTCATGATCTTTTATGAGTTGCAACCAACCTCTATAGTAACAGTCTTCCTCTACTACACGATACCTCACCAAGTTCTCCTCACTCAGTCTTTTGGCATCCTTCTAGTTCTCTTCTCTAGAACCAATTGAGAACTCCTCGCTCGAGGTTGCTGCAAGTCTTCTCACCTTCCACTGTCGTTATCTGGATGACAGTAAAGACCATAACTCTCCAGTCTTCAACACAACTGTACCTCTTCTCCTTCTACTTGCACTCTTCTTCCTTCTCATAGGAAATCTTCTTCCCTTTAACCTTTCCCTACTCTGATACCAAAAGATGAAAGGCGAATTTGGGGGTAAACCAATTTCCCCTTCCTTTACATATTTTGATCGTAAAGCCTGTGGGTTATGGTCGACTATCTATTGGAAGTGTTATTTGATGTGCTTAAGCCTTAGAACAATGGACAACACATTATCAGATTTTCTTCTGAAAACCCGAGACCATTCACTTAATCGGAATACACAAGATTACTCGGGAAACAAAGGAACAAGCGCTGAAACCCTTAAGGCCAGACTTAAAAAATTATAGACCCGCATATATAAATATCAGCAGGTCCACTCCTCCACTCCTTTATATAGCGCTCTCCGACCTCTGCCTCCTCCAATCTCCGATCTCTGATCGACTGATCTCCACCGTCCATTACTCCTTTAGATCTTACAGTCGGTGTTAAGTCGCATATCGGCACATCAGCGGTCCTCCATTCACCAACCCTTGACCTCTCTGATTTGCGATCATTGATTATATCACAACCATCAATCTTGGCTCCGATTTGATAGTTGTTGCTTCATCGCATAATCGCAATCGTATTTCTTTAAGGACCAGTTCTGATATTGCCTAATGGATTTTCGTCGATACGATATGAAGGTTCTACCCCATGCGACTTGATCTAGATTGTTGGACTCTGAGATCCAATGGATCCTGTGCACTCTCATCCATTTCTTCCTTAACTTAACCTCACTTATTTTGATGGATCTCTGCGTTAAAAACACAGATCTGCCATAATCTGGAAACACTCACATCACACATATTAACATTGGATCGCCATTGATCCTTACAGTGATCGATGGTCGATCAAACCTGCAACACTAGAACATTTAGATTATCTATGAAATACACACAGGCGCACGAGTTCAACATTGAGCACACTTTATATTATACACATTATGATTACAAGCTAAGGCATTTCAGCCTTAGGAACAAGCTCTCCTCCCAACTACATTGTGAATACTCTACGCTCACACAATTCTATATGTTACCTTGTCTTGTCTCTCTATCGAACACGCAGGCTCGTAATATCTATAGAAAATATTGGATCGGATCACTGAAAGGATCCGATCAAATCCTCTCCGTGAATCACTCAACAACTCCCTAATCTTTCTACATGCATAGATATGTGGCAAATTACATTTAATTAAGTCTTCGAGAGACTTAATCCATTCCATCATTTAAGCTCTATTTTAACAGAAATGTCCCTTGTGTCGCTTGATGGTCCACATCCTCTCATTCTTTGCTTTGGATTCCTCTTTTGATTAAGGGGGGGTCAGATGCTTTTGCATCAGTATGTCATCTATTCACTAAAAAAATTATCTTATATATCAATTTAAAAACATGTATCTTATATATCAATTTATATGGTAACCATATGAATATAAACAAATATTACACTAGTACAGTGATAAGTTATGTACATACCAAAGTATTCAATTCACATAACTTCCATTTATATGTATCATATTCATAACCTAATAAATTCATTCCTTCAATCAAAATTATTAAATTATAAATCTAATTCTAATATTAAAGTAATTGACCTGGACAATGGACCCACTTTAGCAGTATTTTGACTAGTTCACAAAAGTGTACCTATTTCAAACAATATTTTAGTTTGAATTTGTGAAAGAAAAAACACATGTTTTTAATTATTATACCTACTCAAATTTCACAAATTTTAAAATACTAATTGAACTGAGAGGCACTCTACAACCCAATATGGAGGCTATGTTATAATGGTGCAAATGTTCGTAAACATCTACAACCCAATGTGGAGGATATGTTATAGTGGTTTAAATGTTTGTAAACAATTACATATTGGCTCAATTAAAAAAGAATAAAAGGTTAAAAATAATATAGAATCCAAGGGGAAGATGTTGTAGTCTTTGTAAATAAATTCAAATAGTAGCTATAAATTAAGATCCATTTTACCATATAGATTAAAATAATAATTTTGTAACGATATTTAAATTTAATTAATAAGCACATAAAAACTTAATACTTACAATTTAACAAGATTTTTAACCACGAATATCAAGCCCCACATAGACTTTGTTACAATAGCATGGGCCAATACCATGCCTTATTAATACCATATGCCCAACTCAATTCACAATCATTTTTTAAATTAAATCTAAAAGCAAAAGAGTTATAATTACTTTGGATATAATATTATTATATTATATATATATATATATAATATATATTATATATATCTCATTATTACTAAAAATGTTAAATGATATTCAAATAGAGATTAAATAAAAGTTTTAAGTTTTAATAAAATTAAAATGAAAAAGTAATATTAAGAAATCTATAAATATTAATAATATTAATAAAAATAACATAGATCCATCTTAACTAAAAAATCTACTAAAAAATGAGGGAAAATCAAATACAAAATTTCTTAATCTTTTTACATCTTAAAAATAATCCCTCTTATACTTGGTAATCTCAAATTAACAAAAAATTAATTCTAACTAAATAAAATTAATAAAATACCCATAATAAAACAGAATATGAATATACAATATAAAATAAGATTATCATTAATATTAAATATATAAAAAATTATGATGCTCTTATTAAATTTCACATATTTAACATATTTTTCATCATACTTTCTATTTTTCTATTAAAAAAAAATTGAGAGTGGAAAATTGTATAATCAATGCAAAATAAATTCCACATTTAGATGAACAAAGGGATAGTTTAATGTTTATATATAAAATATGTTTTTAATGTTGAATTTATTGTTTATAAACGTATTTGTTTTCCGAAGATTTCATAGTGAAAGGAAAATTTAGTAAGTATTGATCCATGTATTCAAATCCAAAGGTAAAAATTTAATGCACTACTAATCTGTGTAGCATGTTACTTTACCTTTTCATAAAGAGAGTGTGCATGAAATAGACCATCGATACTTTTAACACGACTGTGTGGTATACACATAGATGTAAGTAGTTGTATTAGATTGAGTTTCATAAGGTGCATTTAAACCGAATACCATGTACACTGATAGAAACAAGAATAAAAGGAAGAGGTGGTAAACGAAATGAGTGATTTTAATGATGTATTAGAGGTTAAGCAGTATAAGGGATTCGGATAATAATAATTTTAATTTATTTTTATATTTTTTTATCATTTTCCATTATGAGTTTTTGATTAAAAAGTTAGCAATTTAATTGATTTTATTTTTGTCAAATAGATAGATGGTGTATATTGTTAATTTTTAGATTTCATATTGAATGTCGATATCTTTATATGCTACACACTCCATGACATAGTGTCATTCTGTCTCCACCACACTCTTATTCCAGAAAATGTAAGTTTTCTCTTCCCAAATTTTTTTGAGATTTTTCCACTGCCAGTTTCAACATAAGATCACTAATAAAAATTTGAAACTTATCGCAGAAAATGCAAATTCTCTTTTCCCAAACTTCTTTGTGATGCAGGAGCACCCAGCAACAAAGCGAGCTAACGGGTCCAGAGGATCAGAATATAGAAAAGCATGTTTTAAAAGAGAAAAACAGATTTAAAGTGGATTTAAAGCAGTTGTTAACAGCCATGCATGCTTTTGGAGAGCTTTCATTGTAAAAAAACTAGCAGAAGATCTGATCGATCCTTCCAATGTATCTTATAAATGTATAGTGTAATAGGGTGTGAGGGATCTTATTTTGTGAAGAAATTTGTGAGTGAAAAATGTAGTCTAACGAGAGCTCGATTCTAACGCTGAAATGCCTTACCTGTAACCGTGCTGTGTTATTCATATCATAATATATGTGTGTTGTGTTAATGTCGTGTCTGTGTTTATGTGTGTTTTGACTAACACACTGGGTGTTTTACATAGCCTTGCAGTCTGGAATGCTAAATAAATGTTCTGATGGTTATGCTTCGAATGATAATAATGTGCTTTGAATGAACACTGTGATTGCACGAATTCTGATGTGAGTTCACCGCCGGTTAACATTTCTGGGTATTGCTGATCTACTGAATCTCTGATGTGAATACTTACAGTCATGTGGTTCCCTGGGCATTGTTGGCGCATGCGTCTCATCTGACATCTGTTTTGCACAATGTATTTTGACCAGTCTTGAGGGTAACATTTTCCATACAATTTTGTGCCTATTTTAAGAGTACGCCTGTGGTTTTACTGCTAAACAAGCTGCTCACGGCATTCACCTTTTCACCTCAATGACAGCATTTACCTTTTTATATTAATGACAACATCTTCCAACAAGATGATAGTACTTTACAGAAACACACAGCGGTGCAGAAGATGTAGCTGATAGTCGATGCTAAGTTGAACTGTTGGAAGATCGAAATTTTCTAGAGACTCTTAGGGACTTGATTTCAGACAGCAATCCCATGATTTTAGCGAATGCATTACTTGTGGCTGCTGGGTTTAATTGCATGCTTTGGTTTTAGATGTTTGATTAGTAAATTTAAATGCTTGATTTTAATGAGGATCGACAGTTAGAAAAAGTTTAAAGTCAAAAATGCTTTTGTTGGGACTTGTGAGCTTATAACCCATAGATAAGATCTTGTTCTTTTTAAAGAAATTGAGATTTTAGGCAACCCCCAAATTCTCATTTTCATCACTTTGGAATTCTTCCACTACCAATATCAATTTAATACATCGCTGTAATCCACCATTCTTGGGAACCTGGACGCTAATTTGAAAGCAACATGTATGACGGAAAACACTACTAGTTTCTCTGTTGGCATGACATTCCACCAAAATATTGTCTCTTATCTCGTCACATGAAGGCACAAAGGAGTATTTATGACGTCGGAATCTCGTTGAAATATGCACACCGACTTGTGGTTCACAAAATCCCATCATTAACGCAAGTAGAAAATGAACAATCATAATAAATCTGAGAGGTATATCATGGGTGTGGGTATTTGCTAAATTGGGTTGTTTATGTGCAGGGTCACAAATAACTAGAATCGTACCATAACAAAATAAAATTGGTGAAAGCTATACGTTTGTTTGTTTTCGCCTTAAATCTAAATTGATAGGTATGAACAAGGTTAAACAGTAATTTAGTAAGTCAGAGTTCTAAAAAATTCCGAATGTATCCTTCATCGAAAAAAATCCTGGATGGCAAAAAAAAATTCCTTAAAGTGGGATATATGGTCATTAGATGGTTACATGGCAGTGCCATAATATCTGATGGTAGATCCAGTCGCTGTTCTCACCAAGGAATGAAAATGTGTGCCACCTTTTAAAGGTATTTTCGAGCTCTGCAACCTTGGGTGACATAGGCCACTGACATTTTGTAGAGAAACAAATATTAGTGGGTGTAATACAAATGGTCATTAGATGGTTACATGGCAGTGCCATAATATCTGATGGCAGATCCAGTCGCTGTTCTAACCAAGGAATGGAAATGTGTGCCACCTTTTAAAGGTATTTTCGAGCTCTGCAACCTTGGGTGACATAGGCCACTGACATTTTGTAGAGAAACAAATATTAGTGGGTGTAATACAAATCTGATGGTGGGTATATCATTATTAAAAAAAAAAAATGAAAACTCTTAAATTATTCATGGTTTTATCTGAGGTTTATGAGAATAGGTTTTATTTGAGTTTATGAAAATATTTTTTATTTTATTTTAATTTTCATTATTGCAGCAATTTAATTAATATATACTAGTCTAGATGTATTTTAATTACCAATTTACTAAATATTTAGAGGGATCAAATTTCTTGAGGTGTAAATATTTTTTAAAATGAAAAAAAATAATAATAATTGATCGGTCTTCACTCTTAATAGATCAGAATTAAGATAAATCTAAATTAGTTTAATTATTATATATATTATATATAATTTTGAGAGTCAAAAATGTTTAATTAATAATTAAATTTTTATATTTTTAATATTTTTTTATTTTTTGTAAAATTGGACAAAATCAAAATGTTTATATAACATAAGAGAATAACATCTTTTACATATTAAACTCTAAAATAGTAATCATTTTACCATATACAATAGACACAACTAACATAACCCTTCAAAAATACACCTAATTACGACAAATATGTCCCTCATGAAATTAAATAAAAATATTTAATTAATTACATGCCTTCAATATCTCCCTCATCAAAATTAAATAAAGTTGTTTAGTTAATTACATGCATTCAATTCCTTGAATTGCGTACATATATATTTTCCCATATTATCTAATTCTGAGTTACATGCATTTAATTTAGTATTTTTTCAAGTCTTTGGACTATGTAATTAGATAAGTCGTGAACTTGTTAATATGGGAAAATGCTTCATGCAAATAAAAAGGATAATGGACAATGTTGTTTAGTTAATTGCATGCGTTCAATTTGTTGAGCTGCGTACATATGTATTTTTAAGTATTTTTAAGTCTGAGTTATATGCATTTAATTTAGTATTTTTATAAAGTTTTTGAACCATGTAATTAGATAAGTTGTGGGTTTGTGAATTTGTTAATATGAGAAAATGTTTAAAAAAGATAATGGACAATGTTAGGGAGTGATTAAATACAGAATATAAATTTGGTATTTTCAATAACTTAGAGTTGTTTCTTAATGTTTTATTTAATTTTTAACTTTAACTAATTATAATTATGGTGAGTTGTTTTACTTGAGTGGTTGCTATATTCTTCATCACACTTCACTTTACTTCACTTTTTTTTTACAATTCATTTCATGATGTGTATATAAATATTAGAATTGTTAAACTTAAAGTCATGTAAACTCTAACTTAACTTTTAGATTTTGGATTTTTTGGTTTTTCTATAGAAAGTGTAAACTTCTAATCTAGACTTTACTTTACTTAACCTATTTATATGCATGCACGGCATGAGTAATTATCTCCAATACTTCCCTTAATTACAATAGTTAAATATAACTACCACTGTGACTGAACTATCCCTGTTGGTCTAAGTCTCAACTAGGCTTACATAGAAAAATTAACTCAAATTTTGTATAAGTTCTTTGCATGAACGGTTTTCCTTTCCTCTTTTTCCAATTTCTGAAACCTCTGACTAGTTTCAGTTTTATCCTTGTTTTTATGTTGGATGTTGCAAACTTGAATTTATTTTTATGTTTTTCCTTCTTCGGTTGATGTTGCAGCTTTTTCACTATTTCATATTTGCTCATTAAAATTCTAAATAACACTTCATGCTATCCACACTTGACCTCTTCATCATCTTCAAAAAATTGTTTATATGTTGATTGTTGCCACATGTAATTATCTTTTGCTTGGTCTTCATACTCATGTATTTTCTCATTTAAGTATTGCAACAAAAGTCCATAATAAAATTTTATCTCTTCTTGGCTCCATTGCTGAAAAATCAACTCAACATTTCCTTCTTCAATTTCTGCAAGGATATCAAGATTTTCTTCTTCATTTCCACTTTTAGCTACAACTAGAAGTGGAATGCTATCCTGCAAATCCGCATACTCAAAAAACTTGTTAAAAACATTTAAAACATCATTACTGTAATCCTTTTCTTTGTTCTCTTCTTCAAGAGCTTTCTCAAAAAATTATCTTCTCTCTATTGCCACATAATTGTCTTCCACTTTCTTTTCACATGCAAGTGGGCTTCTCTTACCAAACAATAACTCATTAATCAAATGTTTCTACGTCATCATTTGCAACCACTCTTTATTAGTTAAGTGATCTTCATCAAATTTAATATCATGTACCTCTCATTCAAAGAGGTCACCTTCATCAATCTCATTTGTTGGATCCACCATATCATTCACTGCTTCAATGGAAGCTTCATTATCATTAGCAAGGTTTGTTGTTGGATTCACTAAATGATACATTACTACATTGGCAATTGCACAATCATCGTCCACTTGTCGATGAGCACAGTGGGATTCACCATTATCATTGTCATCTCTATCCAAATTACAATGGGATTCACAATCTTATATGTGTTCTTTCTTTGCTACTTATATAGTGTTATCTATTGAATCTTCAATAAATCATGACTCAGCTTGCTATTGATTCATGCCATTACCCCTTGCACCAAGCTCTACTTCAAGCATTTTCTATGCTTCCTTGGGAGTTTCCCCTACTGCATCCTTAGACCAAAAACTATCATCCAATGCTTAATGGATGAGAATATTCTAAATTAAATCCCATAACTCTTCATAACTGAGAAAAGTTTCCATTTTAACAACCCAAAACTGAAAATTTCTTACCAACGAAATTTGGAGGTGATGTTAGTGTTGAGAAATATAACTAGTTTTGGTCTTCATAATTAGTGTACTCATTTCAATATGTATCCTATGTCATGAACAAGAAAATAAAAGGAAAATTTATTATTATTAAAGCATGGGTTTCATGCTCATTATTGATGGTCTTCGAGGTAATAGCATGTTCTTTGTGCTTAGATCTTAGGATTTATTTCCATGAGTCATAGGAGTCAACATCATATTTATAGGACTCTTCCAGGAAAAATGTAATTGTAAAAAGAATTATCTTCAGTCTAGAAAGTCTGGGAAACTCCAAAAGTACAAGTCGGCCCTAATAGTTACAAGTCAGCCTAAAGGAGGGAATTCGACTAATTCAGAGATCAAAAATAGGCTCAAAAATGAAAATACTCGATATATCTTGAAACTAGCGTCAAACCATAGTGTTCGTCATCCTGATTCGAACACCACTTGAATCACCTCAATCCGACTTCATATGAGAATGTTATGACGTTTTGAAATCTTTTCCCAACAGCTAAAAATTCAAACAACTTGTTGATTGGGCTGATGACTAGGAAGGTCCTACGATAATGTCAGTAGTTGACTGGGTAGGCATAATAGATAGTATGGACCAATATGGTCTCAACACATGGAATCATCGTATAAGTTGGAATGGAAGTTTTTGATTTGTGGTCAATGGTTAAGTTTGCCCAATGAGAGGGTGCCACATGGCCCAATGAGAGGGCATCATGTGGCCCTCAATCATTGGTCAAAGTTTTTGTTAGTCAACCTAATGGCCTCGGTGGGGTTCAACCCCTTAACCTGCCACAACACAGCTCAACGCTCCACCGTTGGACCACGCCATTAGTTCTTAACCAATATACAACCCCGGTTATATTTCAATTATAATGGTTGGTGCGTTAGCAGGAGGGGCGGGGCACTTGGCCCCATCCCCCAATCTTATCAACACCATATAGCCCACAGAAAATGGCAGAGGGGGTAGGAACTTGGCCCTAGTCCCTGGTTCTACTAATCTCACCATAACCGTGGCAAGGAGATTTGGCGGAGAGGGTGGGGACTAAGCCCTGGTCATATCACAACCCATTTGGCCATGACCACATACAAAGGCTCTGGCAGTAGGGGCGGGCGATTAGCCTTGACCCCTAACCAAATTAATGCATTGACGAAGTCTGTGATAATTAAGAATTTTTCTTGGTGTAGAGAAACAATGGGCATTGCAAGCTTGGACCAATGACAAAGCTCTCCTGTGACACGTAGTGTGGAAAGAAAACAAGTGGGAGAATATTGCGTATGTGTTATATTCTTTCCATGTCTAGCAATAATAATTGGGTAGAGCCAAGGATGGGGGGCGAACCCAAATATAGTGGGCAGACCTACCCATGGTTTTGTGTATGGGTTTTGCACATGTTTTTGGGAATGATGATTTTTCGCCCATGGTATTTGGTAGATCCGATCAAGGGAGCTACGATTATGTTCTAATTCAAGGTTAATGGATTGGGGTTTATGAATGATTTATCATGTATATATATGTATTGTAACATTGAAAGGAACATAATGAAAAACCAATCTAATAGTCCAGTTTTGGGATACAGTGGAAAATCTTTCTGTATATTTGTTTTACATTCTCACCATTGTATATTTTTGTATTTTAAGAAATTGTTTGCAGGTAATTTACGTACATGGTTAAAACCTACACAATAGAGCATAGATGGAAGGGGCAGGCAGTTAGCTCTGACCCCTAGTGTCATTAATGCTCATGTGACCATGACCAAATGACAGTGGCGGCAGATAGTTAGCCCTAGCTTCCGGCCACATGGCGCACCATGTGACCCTGACCTGACGCTTAGGGGTTATGGCGCATTTTAAAGAGGTGACAAATTGCACCTTTTGCGACTAGAATCTCGCTAATCCTAGGTGAAATTGTCACTCAGTGGTTTATGTAAAGGTGAAATTGTAGAACAGTTAGCAGGTTTTCCCAATTTGCAGGAGAGATACTATAGCTTGGCTCCAAGAAGCATATCTTGCTTATTTTTTAACCTTTTTGAGCTCAAGAAGAGCCTAGATAGGGGTTTTTTTAATGTCCTAAACTCAACAACAGCCTCAAAGTTTTTATTTGATTCCTGTAAGATGGAATTTTTGTAGAGTCAAGTCCTTTAGTACTAAAGACAAAGAAAGATTTGAGACCAGATGGAGGCATATTTGAGCATGGAAAGAGCCTAGTTAGAGGTTTTCTAGCCTTCCAGTTACATCTACAACAATTGTTACTTCAGTAGAGTAGTTATTTTAAGTCTTTTCTCAATGTATTTATGAGAAAAGCCATTTTTAGCACTTCATTGTGAAGTAGGTGTATGTTTATGATTTTTTATTTAAGGTGCAGTACAAGGACCTATTGCGAGAGAGTCCTTTTTCTATTAACACAATCACAACTTTATTGAATTTAGGCTTCTGTGATCCATATCAAGTTTATTAAAATGTATTTTAGCAATAATCACATCGAAATTCATTTTTCAACGCATTTTGAACCAACCAGTGTGGTTCATCGTCAAGACAAGATGAAGAATCAGATCAAAGCCACAAGTTAAATAGAGAGATCCATCATTCAACAACTATAAAAAAAACTATTTTGGACCAAGGAAACAGCTACTATTGACCAAGGAAATAGCTACTTTTGACCAAGGAAACGGATACAAGGGACTGGGCAACAACTACAATTGACTGGACTGAGAGACAAGAAAAGGAAATAAACTAGTTTAATTAATTAATTAGATAAATAGTTAGTTTGTTAAATGAAATCATTTTTTTAATAATTTGTCCAAAGATGTGTATTATTATAGGACCATTGTAAAACTAGTTACTTAATTAGTTAATATAGTTATGAAATTATTTATTTAATATTTAGTTATATACAATCACGACTTGTCGTAGGGAATCATCTTTTTGAGTGGGAATTCTTTGTAGAAGAATGTTTCTTTGTAGAGAAACGATGCCACTCTAGAGTCTACAATTTGTAATGTACTCATGTGTTGCTGAAATCAATAAATCATCCTAACTATTCAAGCAGGGTCTGGCGATGTAGCCCAAGAGGGTTGAACTCTGTTATCATTTGCTGATTTCTTCTCTTCATGTTTATCATATTAAGTTTCATATGAATTGTTTCACTCTTAATTTTATGTGAAAACTTAACTCATCATATTTTAAGAGGTTGTGAAACTAATTTTACATTTAAATACCCAATTTTAACAGTTTTGCAAAGTGTTAGAGGACGATTAAGTTTTTCTTCCATTTTCATATCATAGACCCCTTGAGAAGGGTATATAAAGAAGAAGTTCAACCTCATTTTGACTCACTCACTCCACAAGTTTTATATCACAAGAAGTTTGATTTATAGCTAGGAGAAGTATAAAAGGAGAGAAAAGGTCTAGGAGGAAAATAAGGAAGGAAAAATATTTGTTTTTGGTATCTATCTCTCTCACATGTCTGAAATCTAGGGTTTTATGGTGTTGCGGAAGGAGGGCGAAGTTGTAGGTTCGAGTTGTCGTAGGATGAAGTGTAGTGTCTTGTAGTTGGTAGAGATAATACTCTATCTAGACCTCATTGACCTTGGGAGGAGCTATCTTGCTCAAGGTCTTAGGAGGAGGTTGGATTAGGATTCTGAGAAACTTGTAAGGCTAAAATTGCAGGGTAAAAGTTGCAAGATGAGTTGTAGTATTAAATATGGTAGGTTGATTTGCAATATTGAAGTTGATTGGTGTAGAGTCACGAAAGACTTGTTGGAGGGCTGAGTTGGCACTTTGGAGAAGAACTTGGACTAGGGTTTAGGTCTTTATGTCTCAATTGAAGCAATTTCTATAAGAAGAGAATAGTTTATTGGGTTTTCCCCTTGGAGGGTTTTGCCCTAGATGAGAACCTAACTTTCGTGTCCTCTGTTATTTTTGTTTTGTTCTTCATATTTGTTTGATGAAAATATATAAATGAAGAACATAAGAAGAATAACTAAGTTTGCAAGAAAATATTATGGTTAAAGGAAAATATGAATCAATAAGTTTCCTGTTGATGGTGTTGGATCTGCCAACATCAGGGGATCACCCTGGTATGAAATCCCAACTAGAACTCACACCATTTGGTGTGTGAATCCCATCTGGTACGATGGCCCGATTGCCATTATCTTAAGGATTTGCCTCAACTCTTGCTTTTCAGCATAGGAGAATAGTTTTCTTTGTCTTCGAGAAGTGAGGTTCACGTGCGTGGTCCGTGTAAGTGTCACTTGTGTCAATGGTTCTTTCACTATTGAGGGAGAGGGTGAGAGTGAGTTCCAGGTCAATTGGGAGCAGTCCCAACACTGCTAGGAACACACAACACAACAAGACATTCACAGTTTCCAACGAAGTAGAGCACATGGATGTGGCAATCACAACACACAAGCGAAGATAACATGTATAACACTCAACGTATGAGTCCATACGACTGCAACGGTTGATACAACAATATTCATGTGAAAGGTTTGTCTGGTGTTCGAGAGAGTAGTCTACACGGGCGAGAAAATGTTAACAGCATATACAACACATTTCCATTAATAGGTTATGTATTACAACAAGTGGAATAGTTTAGATGTAGAACACAGGTTAAAGTAACAAGAATCACAAGTGTTAAAAATTAGTCTTACAACAGTTACAATACATGTGTGAAAACGTGTTGGCCTGTTGGCAGGTTTTTGAATTAAGCAAAAGTTCCAAGACACATCGTTACACCATACATTACTAACCCCAAGTGAGGGGCGTTGGAGCCACTACTTACTCCTCAAAGAAAAGATTACAGACTCTCTTGGCTATGTGGGAGAAGTTGAGGTGAAAATTTCCTTTACATGTACAAATGAGGGGGTGTTTATAGCTAAGGGTGAAACTGACCCTTGTGGTTGTTCAACTACCTCATGATTGTTGGAATTCCATGACTCTTCGACTTTACATGAATCTTTTTACAACAAGTGGGTCTCTTGTACTTCCATGTTACATTACATTGATTGAAAACATAGCCCATAGTGGATATGTGGGTGACATGACTCGACATGAAAGTGCGGATACATTCATGCTCCTGCTAGAGTGCATGTCGAGCTACAGTGTTGTTGGGTGATGGATGTCTTCATGGTGTATCACAGCTTCACCTATGCATGGTAAAGTGCCTGGAGTATTTGATGGTATTTGGTTCTCTTGATGATGCTTAGGCGTGTTGCTCCTTGCTTGCATAAAGAAAGGCTTGACAGGCTCATCTGTTCGTGAAAGGTGCATGTTCGTTCATTCGTCTGTTCATGAGCACATCTTGCATGTTTGCTCATCTGTCCGTCTATACCTATACCTGCATTCACTCATGACAGGACAACATCAAATCCAAAACCACCTAGTCTACCATGACACATGATCATTTCGGATGCTGGTGACTACGAGAGGCAGCAAGGTTGTGAAGTGGGATGACAACTCTAGGCACTACTAATGAAAACTATGCAAGAGTCATTGAGTGATGAATATTGGCAATCCAAGTCGACAGTGACTGTCTGCGAGGTATGGCTCGGCTGGAAGCAAAAATTGTGCAAATTTTGGGAGGGACATTCCAGGTTGTAGGAAGGCAAGGTAGATAGGATTTGTGAAGTTTCCGGAATGAGCGGGCAGCAAGGGCTGGAAGACCAAATTTCCACAATTTTCTAGAGGAACAAGCTGGGCTGCAAGGAGGGTCATCAGGTAGAGGAAACTACATTGAAGCTAGGAGGCCAGCTTGCTGATCATCTCTGCATATTTTCTAAGCTAAGTAGACTATTGAGCAGCAGAAGGCCTACTCATGAAAACTGCGCAATTTCTTGGATGAGTAGTCGGTCGACTGTTGGCATGACTGACTGGGAAAACTATGCAATTTTCTGAGGGAGTTAAGGACATGCACTTCCCTCAGTTAGCTGAGCGAGTAAGGTCAGTGGCCTCTGTACAATTCTTTAGGGGAGTTAGTCCCGAGGTGACTACCAGGTCCGACTGTACGGGTGGTCAGCATGAAAGTGGATTGAATTGCTTGTGGGTAGTGCAACTTGAAAATACTTGCTTGATGCTTCTGTGATGTTCTGGTTAACAGTCAATTGATTCGATGGCGAGGTGACAGTCTGGCTGTCAGAGGGGAGCCTAGTCGTCAGAACTCAGCAAAAATGACTAAGTGTGTGAACGATCGAAATATGCATAGGTGATCATGAAAACACACACTCTCATGACTTGATGATGAAATGACTCAAACCATCCAGACACACATGTTCAACATGACTGACCGACGGTGCGGGTGACAAGTGTGACACTCACAATCGACCATTCATTGATTGAGACAATGCTTGCACAACAGTGAATGTGACTCCCTGTGTGAGTGTAACAGATGCTTTCATAGTGAACACAACAAGCACATACGAAGCGAAGACTTTGAGCATAACCAGAACATGGTCGCAAGCATGACCTAGACATTAGCATGCAGAAACTTGAATGAAATGAACAAGAAAGGTGGATGCAAGGACTCACACGAGCTCACGAAGTCAACTCGAGTGTGTGCAGTCATCAAGTGAGAGTCTCAAGGGAGGCTCTGAAATTGGATGCAGACCAAAATTTTGGAGGGTGGTTGTAGCCACTACAACACTTGGCGACACACTGGTAGAACTCCAACTTCTCTGTTTCAGTTCATTGCTAGTGTAGGGCCTTGGTCTTTTGGGTAGTATTAAATCATTGTGTAGGTTACTTCGGCTCCCCCACTTACCCCATGGACATACATGGTCCACCCTTTGACAACTTAGTCAAACACAATCAAAAGTTCATCTTGATCTCAGTATTTTGAATTCGGGAAGGGTAGTTTAGCTCACGAGTTGAAGATTTTTAGAGTATAATTTTTCATCTCTGGTGTTGCTCCACTGCCAGCAGGCCTAGACAGTATGCCAACAGAGTCACATACGAACACACACATTGCTCCATTACTAACGAGTCTGGACAGTACCTCAGTGGAGTTGCATGCTTCACCTCTTTGCATAGGAAGCCTTTCTCTTCTTTTGCCTTTGTATTTTTCAAGAGGACTGTGTGTAGGCACTTATTTATTTTCGGGTCGGAAGAGGGATCCTAACTTATTGAGAGCAGAAGAGGTTGTTCCTTCAGAGAAGCATGTAAGACCTATGATATAGGTTTGCTCGTTTAGATTTTCCCCTTCTCCATTTCTACTAGTTGATTAAGCTTGAACACATAAAGCAGAAGGCTGAGTATAGGCATGGGGCTTCCCAATGCGGACATTGGTTCATAGTTGGACCAAAACTTCCCTTGCAGACAGTTTGTATTTTCTGTCAAGACTTCACCGGCCGAAGGTTATAACCAAGCACAGAGAAGACGGATGCAAGACTGGCTAAGTGCTGCAGTGTCACAAGTATCTTTAAATTTTAGCCACATACTCTATTCAAAAGATAGAATGTAGTAGTTGGCAACACTTATTTCACGAAACAAAAATATTAATATACAAAGAAAACAAAACAAACATAAACAAAAATAGTAAGCAAAGCAAACAAAGTGAAAACAACAACAAGTAAGAAAAGAAACCAAGTCAACAAGCAAATAAGCATGCAAACCAGAAAGCAAAGACAAGTGAAAAAGCAAACACTACTCCTAATCCTACGTTAATTAGTTGGGGTTACATGAAACAAAATTTCCAATGAAGCCACCGTAAGCATACCCAACCTGCAGTCACAAAGATACGAGTGATTAAAACAGATAAAATATAGTGTGCAACAGAAAATGAAAAAACTTGAAAAACTTGCACATGAGAGAGAAGGTCTTGCCTGTGGGTGGAAGAATGTGTCACAACCACCCAACAAACATGTTTACCTCTTCCATGACTACCGTTTTTCAACAAACCTCAGAGGCCTCTTGGGAGTGTGTGTTGTTCTGCACCGAGTTTCTCAGCGAATGCAAGGAAGGAATGAAGCTTGCTACCTACAACATGACTTCCCAAGGAAGATTGTTCTAGCCATTTAGTGATTGGATCATAAAATCCATGATGGTTGTTCTGAAATATTCGTGATCATTGAGTAGACCAATTCTTGATTCTAGAGAGGGGATCATGATGGGAATCTGATACGGATAGATAGATCTAGTCATTCTCATCAGTCATATCAAGACAATGAGGGCTTGCCACAGCCATCAGTGCAGGCCAAAGTGCCTCACTTGCTTGACAGAAGTCTAAGAAGAAAGATGTTACATGGTGAAGATCATAGTGCATGACATGACTGTCATTGGATGTATTGTTGGGAAAGCGATAAACTACATGACAACCACCCAAGATAGAAGAGAAATCAGACCATACTATTGAGATGTCAGATTCCTAGTTTGACATGAACAAAGAAACCTTTTAAACAATTGTACGAATACTCTGAATGAGGGAACCAAGTTTGTTGTGCGCTAGGCATGATAGAACACCCACCTGCAACTGGTGAAAAATTGTGTAGGCATCATGGTCATCACATAAATGTAGAAAGGATGCCAGCACTGTGAATGTGTGAAACCAATTCGGGTGTGGTGAAATGAGAGTAACTTGATTTGTGTGATAGGTTGTACGCTTGTCATCACACGGGGAGATTGCTAGTGTGATGAGTGGGCAGATTTGACATGCAAAATTTGCAAAAAGACCAAGGAGTTGATTACGAGAGAGAACTTCTGATAAGTGTGATTCCAGATAGAGATGATCAAATTCACTGTCCCATGATTAGATGAGGGAAGGACATTCCCAACCCGAACTAGATGTAAGAGAGGTGCATGAAGATGAACATGTTGTAATGGACTCGTGGATTTGATCATTAGCGAAAATCTAAAATTTTGAAATATTATACCCCAAACAGTAAATATTGTTTACACGGGAATCCACGTCGAGTGCAACCATGCAGATAGATGGATTGTGCGTGAGAAATGAGATTTGATTTGGTTTGAAGGGCTTACCAGAGTCGTGAGGTCCTGACATAACCATCAACAAACATTGAAATTCCTCGACTCCTTGGCATGTCTCGAAACTTTCGTGAATTGAAAAATTGCATTTTGGGATGTGAACCAAATCATGCATGGCTTGTGGATGGTTGTTGTTACTAATTTCAAAACTTCTCTTAGGATGACAGCCATCTCTGTCACAGACTTCATAAAAATTTCAGCAAGATGACTTGACAGTTTGTCTTCATGTAACACACAAGATGATGATGAGTGGGAAGAGTCCTCTATGTTGAAACTATTTTCATCATGGACAAACTCATTGCCTTGTGTTGATCGAGGAGATAACTCAGAATATGAAGAAGCAAGATAATGTGGAGTGTCTCCGACGCATGTTCATGCACTGCGAATGATAGGACACACAGGCAAGTGAGATGCAGAGGAAGCTTCGATATGGATGTTTGCTTTGACTGGTGCGCACTCTAGATCTGAGTTAGACTGTACATGAGATGGCAATAGATCATATGATGTGCTTGGGTGTTCATCACAACATACAAAAGCATGGGAGTGATGATAGCCCAAGGCTGGAGGTTGATCAAAAGAATTGATTGTGCATGATGTTTCACCAAGATTCGCAGATCAAGGACCGATCAAGAATGGATGCTCAATTTTTTGAGAGGAATTGATAGTGTCTTCACCCTCCTGCTCCTCTGCCTGTATGATGATACTGCCTTTCACATGACTGCAACTTGAGCCAGCAGCTTGAGAATCAAGAGAATGCGTGCAGCTACCTTGTGAAGTAGATCGCTCAAGCAAAAATCATGGTGCAAGGAGTCATGGCTTGTAGATGATGGAGGATGGAAGAGATACATATTAGACTCAAGACTTGGGTTAGGAATGATGATGTCCTCTTGCGTAATGGAGGGATGACTTTTCTCCATAGGCTTTCCTAACCATTCTAGAATTTCCTCTGTTGGGGCAGAAGATAGCTGAGCAGATGAATTGGGAACATGTTGTGTAAATTTCTCAGGTTTGCAACCACTGTGAGGGGGCACCCTCTTTGAGACATGAGGTTTCTCATGGTCCGCAAGAGTTGAGGAATAAGGAAAATTAAGAGGTTCACCGTTTCGAGAGACATGAACCAGGCATTTCAGCTCTGGGCTCATGAAGTCAAGGTCCACAAACTTCTCAAAAATTTCGTGACATAGGTGAAGGAAGCGGGTAGCAATGTCCTCAACTAATTCACTAGGCTTCATTCTTAAACGAGAGATTATTTCATAGACATCTTGGTGGTCACACTCATTGAAGGCTTGATGGAGCTCTATGACGAAAGTGAGAAGGGAATGGACGGAAGCAGGTGGCAGGGTATGACACCACCGATTATCATGACCTTCAAGGGTGAGGAAGAAGAGTACGCAAACAAGCTCATTACTATCGATTTCATGAGATTCACTGAAATGAAGAAAATCATAAATGTGCTCGATTACGGACGTTCTGTCCTCACCGTCAAACTTTAATAAGGACAAGTGACCAAGAAGCTCATCGAGGATAAATAATTGATTAATGGAGAAATGAGAGAAACAACCTGGGAGCATGAATCATGTATTATTCATTGGTTAAGAGATTCAACCCAAATGTATGGGCTCAGCTTGTCATCTGGCCCTCCTTCTAGTGTTGAAATATGGCAACAAGAATATTCCAATTTAATTTGTCCTTGAATTAAATTGTGAATTAAAATCGAAATTAGTCTTTACATCTACTTGGAAATAATTAATTAATTTATTTTAAATTAATTAGTTGGAGAAATTCAAGTTAGAAGTCTTTCTGAAGTCACACAAGAGTTATCCCTTAAATTAAGTAGATAAGATTGAGTTATATTTGAGTTGTAATTAGTTAACTTAGTTTACTTAGTTAAGTCCAGTTAAATGAGTTCCAAACTGTTTGAGGAACTAATAGTGAGTTAACAGTTAGTTGATGCACTAATGCACTCAACTAGTGCTACTCTAGTTAATTGAAGATTCCCTCATCAAAAACTCATGCATGTCTATTCTGAGAAAGACCCAGTTGGGATTAATGTTCAAGGACAGTGTACTATCAGTTGCATGTGTTTTCTCATGGGGAATACTCATGCATGCAGTCAAGGATTCATCCTTGAGGATTGTGCAGTTTTGAAGGTTTGGTTTTCCACTTGGTAATAGGCTAATCATTCACAAGGAACAACGTAAGGAAATAGGAGCTTGGAGAGCAGAGAGGAAGGCTGGAAAGAAGCCAAGATTGCCTGTGAGCATCTGTGAGGATTGTACTGAGAGCTGGCTAGCTGTGAGAGCTAAGGCTTTGTATAATTCCTATGTATTTCCACCATGTATGATAATACAATAGTGTGGCGTTTTTAGCTGAGGCTTTCCCCAAAGTATTTTCATGTGTATTGTGCCATTGATTCTTCTTCTTCTGGTTATATTGTTCAACTCGAACTTTAAGCTTCCACAAATTGATAGTAGAAGTAGGTTATAGTATTCTACTTTGATTTAAATTGCATTATCGTGTTAACCTATCGCAGATTTTCTACATCTAGTGCCAAAATGTTGACAATGTTGGATCCACCAACATCAGGGGATCACCCTGGTATGAAGTCCCAGCTAGACCTCACATCGTTTGGTGTGTAAGTCGCATCTGGTATGATGGCTCGGTTGCCATTATCTTAAGGATTTGCCTCAACTCTTGCTTGTCAGCATAGGAAGTTTTATTTTTCTTCGAGAAGTAAGGTTCGTGTGCTTGGTGAGTGTAAGTGTCACTTCTGTCAATGGTTCTTTCACTTTCAAGGGAGAGGGTGAGAGTGAGTTCCAGGTCGATTGAAAGCAGTCCCAACACTGCTAAGAACACACAACACAACCAGACATACACAGCTTCCGATGGAGTAGTCCACATGGATGCAGTAGACACGACACACAAGGGAAGATAACACTTAGCAGATGAGTCCAAACAAGTGCAACTTTTGTTACAGCAAGTTTCATGTGAAAGGTTTGTCTAGTGTCTTGGAAGTCTACATAGGCAAGACAAAGTTAACAACATATACAACACATTTCCATTAATAGATTATGTATTACAACAAGTGAAATAGTTCAGATGTAGAAGAGAAGATGTAGGTTTTAACCCTGTACAAAAATTACCTGCATACAAATTCTAAAACACAGAAAATAAATAATGCGAGAGCATAACACATAAAACACATATACACAGAGATTTTCCCCTGGATCCCTAAACTGGGACTACCAGCTTTATTTTTCATTATATTCCTTTCAATGTTACAATACATATTTATACATTCCGAAGCATCTAAAACCATGGATTGAAAACCATTGCGTCCAAAACCATGTGCTAAAATCATGCACAAAACCATAGGTAGGTCCACCCAACCTAATATAGGTTCCAAAAAACAAAAATTTTCGGCCTCAAGCCCCTGGTGACCCCCCTGCTACGTAATTGGTGCAACGAAGGGGGGGACTCTGCCCCCCCCTCTAATGCCCCAGTTAACTATGTGGGCTAGTCGTGGAAAGAATATAACACAACTCAACATTCTCCCACTTGTTGTTTTCTCTCCATAGGGGGCCACAAGAGAGCTTAGTCATTTATCTAGTCCTGCAATGCCCATTGTTTCTCTACACCAAGAGAACTTCTCAAAGCTCACAGATTTTGGCAATGCATCCGCAGTGTTCTTCAAAGTGTCCACCTTTACTAGAAACACCTTTTTGTCTTCTATCATATCCCTCACAAAGTGATACTAAACATCAATGTGCTTTGTCTTTGAATGATATGCAAGGTTCTTTACCAAGAAAATTCCACTTTGGCTATCACAATCTATCCTTATAGCTCCCTGTACTAACCCCATACTTGAACACAATCTCTGAAACCAAACTACTTCCTTGCTTGCATGAGTGGCTGCCATGTATTCTACCTCTGTAGTTGATAGTGCCACTATAGATTATTTCTTACTCAT
>APFE030090389.1:188471-244149 GCA_000404065.3 Pinus taeda
ACGATCCACTGATCTTTATCCACCAACAGATCCTCCATCTTGAGTTTCCACAACTCAAAACTCTGACCATTAAATTTCTCGATCTGTATCTTTCAACTGCTTGCCATCTTCTTTCACCACGAGAATTGATCTTGCCAATCTCCCACTGAACAGGGATTACCATAGGCCCGAGCGAAACAGCTTAGCAGCAAAGGAATCCCCTTGAAGCCAAAACAACTCTGATATGAGATGTAGGTTTTAACCCTGTACAAAATTTACCTGCATACGAATCCTAAAACACACAAAATAAACAATGCGAGAGCATAATAGATAAAACACATATACACAAATCTTTTCCCCTGGATCCCAAAACCAGGCCTACTAACTTGATTTTTCATTACATTCCTTTCAATGTTACAATACATATTTATACATGCGGAAACCTCCAAAACCATGGACCGAAAACCATCGCGTCCAAAACCATGTGCGAAAATCATGCACAAAACCATAGGTAGGTCTGCCCAACCTAATATAGGGTCCAAAAAACAAAATTTTCCAAAGCGTTGCCCCAGACCCCATAGAGGGGGCTTACCTACACCCCTCAAACCCCCTATGACCCCCCCACTACGCAATCGGCGCAACGAAGGGGAGGCTCTGCCCCCCCTCTAACCCCCCGGTTAACTACGTGGGCTAGTCGTGGAATGAATATAATACAACCCAACATCGTGCCTGGTGAGTGTAAGTGTCACTTGTGTTAATGATTTTGTCACTGTCGAGGGAGAGGGTGAGAGTGATTTCCAGGTCGATGGGAGCAGTCCCAACACTGCTAAGAACACACAACACAACCAGACATACACATCTTTCGACGAAGTAGTCCACACGGATGCAACAGACACAACACACAAGGGAAGATAACACTCAGCGGATGAGTCCAAACAAATGCAACTATTTTTACAGCAAGTTTCATGTGAAAGGTTTGTCTGGTGTCCTGGAGAGTAGTCTACACGGGCAAGACAATGTTAACAACATATACAACACATTTCCATTAATAGATTATGTATTACAACAAGTGAAATAGTTCAGATGTAGAACAGAAGTTAAAG
Organism: Pinus taeda; assembly: GCA_000404065.3. Lineage (NCBI taxonomy): Eukaryota > Viridiplantae > Streptophyta > Pinopsida > Pinales > Pinaceae > Pinus > Pinus taeda. The sequence goes on from APFE030090389.1 coordinate 189,554, forward strand.
AAACATGCATCACAAGTGTTAAAGATTAGTCTTACAACAGTTACAATGCATGTGTGAAAACGTGTTGGCCTGTTGGCAAGCTTCTGAATTAAGCGAAAGTTCCAAGACACATCGTTACACCATACATCACTAACCCCGAGTGCAGGGCGTTGGAGCCACTACTTACTCCTCAAAGAAAATATTATAGACTCTCTTGGCTATCTGGGAGTAGCTGAGGTGAAAAATTCCTTTGAATGTACAAATGAGGGGGTATTTATAGCCAAGGGTGAAACTAACCCTTATGGTTGCTCGACTACCCTCATGACTGTTTGACTTCCATGACTTTCCAACTTTACATGACTCTTTGTACAACAAGTGGGTTTCTTGGACTTCCACGTTACATTACACTGATTGACAACATGTCCCATAGTGGAGATGTGTGCGACATGACTCGACATGGCAATGCTAGTATATTCATGTTGTTGTTGGAGTGCATGTCGAGCTACAATGTTGCTAGGTGATGGATGTCTTCGTGGTGTATCATAGCTTCACCTCCACATGACAAAGTGTGTGGAGTCTTCCATGGTCTTTGGTTCGCTTAATGATGGTTAGGCATGTTACTGCTTGCTTGCATGTTGGAAGGCTTGACAAGCTCATCTATTCGCGAAAGGTGCATGTTCATCTATTTTTCCATTCATGAGAACATCTTGTTGTTTTCTCATCCATCCATCCATGAACATATCTTTGCATGAACATCCATTCACGACCACATCCCTTATCATGCATCATCCGTCTATCCGTTGGTGAACCTGTCCTTTTACCTATGCTCCCTTCTTTCATCCCATTCATCGTCTTTCCATGTTTCTTAGTGTACCTATACTTGCAGTGACTCATGATGAGACGACATCAAGTCCAAAACCTCCTAGTCTACCATGACACATGATCATTTCGGATGCAGGTGATCAAGAAAGACAACAAGTTGTGAAGCAAGATGATGGCTCTAGGCACTGCTGATGAAAATTGAGCAAAGCATCAGTGAGTGATGAAGATGGGCAATCTAAGTCGACAGTGACTGTTTGTGAGGTCTGGCTTGGCCAGAAGGAAAAATTGCACAAATTTTGGGAGGGACAGTCCAAGCTGCAAGAAGGCAAGGTAGGCAATATCTGCGTAGTTTCCAGAATGAGCAGGCAGCAGGGGCTAGAAGGCCAAATTTATGCAATTTTCTAGAGGAATAGGTCCGGCTGCAAGGACGGTTAGGAGGCAAAGATTGCGCAATTTTTGGGAGGAACTGCCTAGGAGCCTGGCAGCCAAAACTCCACAATTCCCAGAGGGAACTGGTAATTGGCTACTGGGGTCATTGGTAGACAAAACTGCACAATTCCTAGAGGGAACTAGTAGTTGGTTGTTGGGTCACTAACAGCAAAAATTGTGCAATTACTGGAGGGAACCGACAGTATACTACTAGGAGCTACTAGCATAGGAAACTGCACTAAGGCTGGGCGATTGACCTGCTGATCATCTCTATGCAATTTCTGAGTTGAGTGAACTACTAGGCAGTAGAAGGCCTGCTCATGAAAACTGTGCAATTTATTGGATGAGAAGCTGGTTGACTATTGGGATAACTGATCGGAAAAAGTACACAATTTTTTTAGGAAGACAGGGACCAGCACTTGGTGTCTGTCTAGCCTATCTGCGCAATTTCCTCAGTCATCTGAGTGATTAAGGTTAGTGGCCTCTACACAATTTTTTAGGGGAGTTAGTCCCAGGGTGACTGTCGGGTTCGACTATCTGGGTGGTCAGTATGAAAGTGGATTGAATTAATTGTAGGCAGCGCAGCCTAAAAACACTTGTTGATGCTTCTGCATTTTTTTGGTTGACAGTCGATCGAGTTGATGGCGGGGTGATGGTCTAGCTGTTAGAGGGGAGTCTGGTCGTTAGAACTTCAGAAAAAATGACTAAGTGTGTGAACGATCGAAAGATGCATAGGTGATCATGCAAACACACACTCGCATGACTCGATGACGAAAGGAATCAAACCATTCAGACACACATGTTCAACATGACTGACCGACGGTGCAATTGACAAGCGCAACACTTGTGATTGACCGTTCATTGATTGAGACGACGCTTGCACAACAGTGAATGTGACTCCGTGTGTGAGTGTGACAAATGCTTTCATAGAGAACACAACAATCACATATGAAGCAAAGACTTTGAGCATATCCAGAACATGGTCACAAGCATGAATTAGACACCAGCATGCAAAAACTTGAATGAAATGAATAAGCAAGGTGGATGCAAGGACTCACACGAGCTCACAGAGTGAATTCGAGTGTGTGCAGTCATAAAGTGAAACTCTCATGGGAGGCTCCAAAATTGGGTGCAGGCCAAAATTTTGGAGGGTGGTTGCAGCCACTACAACACTGCCACTTTGTATGTTCCAACAGTTAGATCCCCACCGATCCAATTAACCTTAAAGTTTTCTTCATCCTCATCTTCTCTCATTATAGCATCCTCAATTGTGGCTAGATCCTCTATAAACTTTGAAAAGACTTTGAGCATAACCAGAACATGGTCGCAAGCATGAATTAGACACTAGCATGCAGAAACTTGAATGAAATGAACAAGCAAGGCGGATGCAAGGACTCACACAAGATCACAGAGTGAATTCGAGTGTGTGCAGTCATAAAGTGAAACTCTCATGGGAGGCTCCAAAATTGGGTGCAGGCCAAATTTTTGGAGGGTGGTTGTAGCCACTACAACACTGCCACTTTGTATTTTCCAATAGTTAGATCCCCACCGATCCAATTAACCTTAAAGTTTTCTTCATCCTCATCTTCTCTCATTATAGGATCCTCAATTGTAGCTAGATCCTCTATAAACTTTGAAAGTTCTCTATCTCAACCTCTATAAACTTTGAAAAACTCTTTGTCTCAACCTCTTTAAACTTCACAAAGTTTTTTTCCTCTATTTTTTTGTTCCTTTTCCTTATTTGCTTGATTCGTACTTTCTTACCCATAACTATTTCCTTTTGTTGATCATTCACCTTATAATATGGTGAATTTTGTTTTTCATTTTGTTTTCATGCTTTTCTTTGGATCTCTAACATTTCTTCCATATCACCCTTCAAACAAATATGGTTTTGTAATTGTGCCCCTGTAATACAAAATATGCATGATTCCCTTCTACCTAAGGAATCTTGAATCGTTGCATGTGGGTGAAATCCAATAATTGAGTGACTCTTTGTGCTAGTCAATCGCAATGTCCTCTCAAGATCTTTTATTTTCTTCTGAGTGATTTCTACATATTGATCACTTGATCTTTGCTTTGATCTTTAACCCAATTTCTCCACACTCTGATCTTTGATGAATGTAATTTAACCATGGATCTTGATTTTTCTTTGATACCAATCTAAAGGATATGTGCAGAGATTAAACACACATGCACATATAAATTACAACTATAAAACTTATATTCATTAACAATAAGCTTCTCTATTATTAAAAACAAACAGGTGCACATAAACTAATGAAGCCAATGCAAAAATACTTAATTCAATTGCTTAAGGGTACATGATTATAAAGACCCAAAACCACTAAGAATAACTATGCTAATCTTTAGCTCACACACACATGACACACTCATGACACGCACATCACTATCACCTAAATGACACAACTGATAATTAATTTTAGCTTTCTAAAAATATCTTGAACTAATAACTAAATGGACTTGATGACTTGAAATGGACTTCCTTACTTTAATTAATGGGAGAAATTATTCTCTAACACTCCCCCTTAATCTCAACCACTATAATGACAAGTTTCATATTTGATATAGGAATTGGACTTGTTTAGGTAAACAACAACTTTGCTCGGACAACGAACTTATTGTCGAAATTGGATGATTTTTTTTCAAAAAAATTGGAACTAGAAGCTATTGAATCATATTTTTAGTAGTGTAAATGAATTTATCACCCTCAAGAACCCTTGGGGCACCTAAAATTTTGAAACTTGAAAATTGTAACTTGGATTTCCAAAATTTTCCATCGGATTTCATCAAATTTGTTTTGAAAAAACCATTCTTTTATGGGGGAATCATCACTTATTTACAAAACGCTTATAGAAATCTAGGTATGTATATCCACTCACTACTAATTAAATATTACTTATAAAAATAAATAAATACTTTAATTAAAATTGATTATAAATTAATTTAAAGAATATAAATTACATAAACATCTAAGTTAATCCTATCTCAATTAAGAGAAAAAATTAAATTGTTAAATATAAAAATAAATGGTAAATTGCTAAGAGAACAAGTAATTTATTATCTTTGTAATTGTCATGCACATATGTATAATATAACTTATAAAACACTATTACATATATGTTTGCATCCAATTGTAATCAATTCAAAAATAGATATAATGTTATCACACAAAAATTTATCACTTAGCCAAAATTACTAGGTGGATGGAAATGTGTCATGTTGGTATTTGTTTTACATATTAAAACACACTTTCTCCTAAGGAAATAGCCCATATAACCATTTTTCCTAAGTTATTTTCGTTAATTTATCCATTTACATAAGAATAACCCATAAATTCAATAATTTTATGTTGTTCTCATAATTTTACATATTTATGTGAAGAGAATATAATTATTTTCACTTAGTTTATTTGTTCGCATAAAAATAATTTAATAAATCATTTATTTATTAAATATTTTTAGTTATTTTACCAAATGAAATGGAAATAATTGAATAAATAATTTATTTATGGATTTTTTTCATTAATTAACTTAATAAATCATTTTTTTACTTAGTTACCCTAATAAAGGTCATTAACCATCAGGGAAAATTTTAGGAGTGAGATTTTTGGAAACATGCTATTTTTTGGAATTTTCTAGAAAACAATTCACCTATTTTTTACATATATATTATTAAATGGATGAAATTCGCCAAAAAATTACCAATTTTAATAGTAAATTACATGTTTTTTATAAAATATTTCCCTACATTCTATACATATTAATTTTCAAACAAGAATAGTCACCTACAATATTGTATATAGGAAAAAGTGTAAATCATTAAAAAAATGCCCTATTAACCATTATTTTTTACCTTTCCTCTCACAAAAAATAATAAAATACCAAACTACTTAGATATTGATTTGGCCGAACAAATATTTTCTAATATTTGACCTCATCAAATCTAGCTAGCATTTTATTATAAATAGGAAAGGTGTTCCTCCCATTTCTCCATGATCATTATCATCACAAACCTTATGATCCCGTGAGATTTGAGGTCTCTCCACTAGTTGATCTAAGCTTTTTTTCTCTGTCCTATCTACCCATTTTGGGGAAAGGAACCATTGTCTTGTAAGTGCAATATTCACCACGAACCATCCCATGGAGGAGGCCAACCAAGCACATCTATGAGGTCTCTCCACAAGTGTTACAAATTCAATAAAATCCATCCTTGGGTGTTATGGGTTATATTGCATGTTATATGTGTTACACAGTTGCATTTTTTCTATTGCCATGTTTCAATTTTATAAGAACAACATATGAATGTGTAGCTACTTTAGGGTTTGAATATTTTAAATCTAATAATTTGTTTGTTGGGCTATTAGAGACCCATATTATTGTTTAATGTTAACACTTGTTATACGAAACCACCAACAAAATGGCGACTATACTAAGGATCTAAAAATTTCAGATCATTGATTGTATTCTATAAGAATTTAAGCTCTTTCCTCCATCTGTTATTTCCAATTTTGATAGTTTTTAGATCATTTTGATACTTTTTTTCCTTTTCTAAATGTTTTCTAAGTCATATGCTTTGGAGAAGCAATAAATGATAGATCTAAAGTCTTGAGCACCTAACACAGTTTTTGGCCTCTTTTCTGCACTTCCAATGTGCTTTTTGGGCCATTATCTACATTCCTAATGTAGAAAAATGTCAGATATCTGCACTACCTTAATTTTTAGAAAATTTCAATGTTTTTATATTCTTTTTGGTTGTTTGTCTAATGTAGGATTTAGATCTTCCTTTTCATTGTAAGACCATGGAAAACTTACATCTTTTTATCTCTGACATCTCAAGGGGAATAAAGAGACCCTTAGAGGGATTCTAGTACTTCTCTCTCAAGTCATATTTTGGGGGTTAAATAAGGACTTTTCTAATGTAGGCTAGTAGAAACCCTGACAATATATTTTTCAAATCTATTCATTTGTTTCATCCTTAGAGTTTTTGAGCTAAGAAAATGCCATTTTGGTTACTATTGAACTCCTCTTTCTTTCCTGTTCGGATCCCCCTTCGATGATAGATCTTTTAGATATATGGAATTAATAGTCCAAAATCATTATTTTCTTATTGTTTTTACTCCAAAGAGTTGGTTGTAGGTTAATGAATTATATCCCATCATTATTCTTGGTTGTTTCCATACATATTTCAAACTTATTTTTTCCTTCCTTTTCACCCCTTTTTTTCTAGATGAAACCCTCATAGGATAAGTAATTTCTTGTTAAATTGTGAATTCTTGCAAATATTCATTTACATAGATATATTTACTATTTTTCAATGTTTAATTTCATTACAAAGAATTTGTTTTTCAGGTTCATCACGTCACACTTGCACACAATTTCACACCACTAAAGTTAAACGCTTAGTTCATGACCCCAAGTTGAGCCCCTAAAATCAATATTAATCGAACATAGATTGATTAAGCCCACTTGGGCACCAAAACAATATATTAGTTAGGTTACAGCTAGTGGGATAGGAATCCAAATAAAAACCATTGGTCGTTATACATTAAAACATAGTGGTTGACCTTAAAGAGCTTAAAATGCTTCACCATCCATTGTTGAAAAATTGATTTGTAGAAGAAACTAGTGAAGGGTTTAAGGCTTAGAACCCATATACTAGTAGTTCCCCTTGAGGCTAGAAACTCTTTATTGGGAATCCGTGTCCAAATTTGACACCCATAAGACAATATTTTGTCACTCCCACTAGACGAAGGTAACCTTAGTGGGAATTATTTTAGGAAAACTTAGTTATAGCTGGTCGTTGTGGGAAGCAAATTCACCATGGATAGATATTTATGGGTCTATAATATTTCATCACTTAAAAACCATAAGGGTAACTATCCATGATACCTTCACTCATCTTACTAAGCATGATTAGCAAACACCTAAGATATTTGGAAGACAATTTTAAAACATAGTCTAGGGAACTAGTTCATAACCATGGAAATTAGTTCAAGAACAACAACACCATGCAGATCCCTTGACCATCAATTGACCTATTAGGCTAGAGTATTTTTATTTTATAGGATGAGGCTACTTAGTTAGATTAGCATAAAATCACATATAAAACCACATTGCACTACCCATGCACATTATTTCTACTTATAGTTTATTAATTTTATTCACTTCCTTATCCCTCTAACATCCTAGATTCAACCTAATTTCATCGTCGTACACTTTGTGTCGACATCATGGCTCTTATAAAGTGCTAATCATGGAGATTTTGATGCCTTCACCCTTATTTTCCTCTCAGATGACTAGTTACACTCTCTCAACGAGTCAAGGTCCTTCCCCCTAGCCCACCTTCGGGCTCTAGCTCTTTTAATTCATCTAGTATTTCATCTTCTTCTAGTTCCAACCAACCCGAACCCACTACTAATATGGCATGTGCCAACCTCGATAGTAATTTCAACCGTAATGTGGGTGATAACACTGAATGTAATTTTGGTGTTAATGTTAAAATTAACATGGGTCCCACTAAAGGAACAAATACACGAACCATTGTTGGAAAAAATGTGACTCAACCTTTCCTTCTATTTATGGCTAATTTTAGCCTCCAATATTTAAGCTAGCTAATAAATCATCCTCTCCTCAATGATCTGACATGGCCGCCAATGACAACAAAGATTCCCTAAGGTATCCCCAATTTTCAGGGTAATCCAGGAGAGGACCCCACTAACACATCTAATCCTTATGTGGCTTTATTCAAACTCCATAACCAAAGATTTAGTTTGATTTCAGCTCTTTTAACCCACACTAACCAGTGTAGCTGCGAAATGGTACATTAATCAACCTCATGGCACCCATTGAGTATTCACCACTATTGCGAGTGTTTTTCTATCTTACTTCCTTTTAACATTTTTCCATGATATGTGCATCAATATTTTGATCTCATGTTGTAAAATCACTTCCATTCACATTATTGACGACATTCAAGAGAAACGTAGATTGTGGAGATTTTACAAAGCTCCAGAACTTAATGATCATTTCTTCATGGATTGGTTTTTAAAGTCTCTCCTTCCTTCCATCGCCTAAGGTGTTACTTCAATATTCCCTTGAATTGAAGAAGTGGTTGTCTAGAAGGACATGTGATACAATAGAATCTATGGCTAGTTAGGCTACCTTTGCACCATCATCACAGGTTCCCCACACTCGCTCCACAATGAAACTTCAACAATAGGGGCATCCTATGTTATAGATGACATGAATAAATTTGTTGCATCCCATTAACTTTCCCCACGTCCACTAGAACATATGGGATATCACCAATGCCAGGGGGAACTAGTACCTCCTAAAATTTCTCCCCTCTTGATCCCTCTCGTGTTTCCTAAAAAAGGGGCATTAGTATATCATATTCATATACCCATCCACATAAAATCTTGTTGATATGCACATATGTACTACTTGCACCTATCAGAGTGTACTGGTGAACACTTATTATCCTTTTCTCTAGCTAAGTGCTCTAGCCCCACTAGAATTAGCACCATCAGCTCTCATGCCTCAACATACAGCACCCCAACAAGGTTTAGTGTATGCCTAAAAAAACGTTAATAATCAACCTAATTCAAAGAAAATAATAAGGGAAAGGGAAAATAAAATGCATAAAATCGGGGAAACATAGGGAATCAAGGCCAAACAATGGAAGAAACTCAAATAGCGTGACCAAACAAAAGGATATTTTTCACTAGGAAAACAAGGTTATTCAAAAAAATAATCCTTGTGCATGTTGTGGTACTTATTACCATTATATCCATGAGTGTTCTCTTCTCCCTAAAATGCATCATGCATGAGAAGCACAAGGGAATTCTAAGCATGGTAACCAACCACCTTCCACCTCAATTCAAACCCCTTCATAGTTGGTTGTGGTTAGGATCCTATTTCCTAGTTAAGGATATGTGGCCATCACTAATGACCAAACTACTCCTCTTATTCCAACACCTAATCCTTTTAGGAATGGAACCCACCAAATCTTGATAATGGATTCTACTAATATCAACCTCTCCACTTGGTTACGTTAATATGGTCCTCATATACAGAGTCAATTGATTCCATCCACAAGGTCTCTATCATCACTAAATGGAACCATGCAGATCTTTTGACCATCAGTTGAGGCACAACCTAAGATTGCTAAGGGTCCCTTACATCGAAATGCAACAAATTCCCATGCATGAGCCACCCATGAATACAAGCCAATTGTCAAAACCCCCTTCTTCCATGTTATCTTTGGAAGTCGTTCATATATTCCCTTCACAACGAAAGGCTAAAATATTTTATTTGGGTGTTGTGGATCCCTCAAATGATCCATGATCCTCTTCGATGTCAATAAGTAAGACACTCCATGTTTCCCCCCATCTGTAGCTTTCCAGATTCTAGTATCCATCAAGAGTGTTATCATTCAATGATGCATTATTTATGAAGGGGCATTCATCTATGTGATTTTCACCCAAGTATAGAGAAACCCTGGATCTCCCAAAAGTATACCATCTACAATCACTTTATGAGTGTATGATGGTCACCCCTTGCATCCAATAGGATTGTACCAAAATCATCTTAGTGAGTTGGATAGAAAGTAAGTCTTGCTATATGTGGAGATTATTACTACCTCTTTAGAATATAATCTTCTCCTAGGTCATAGCTTCATGTACATGATGAAAGTGTTTTTATCCTCCATTTACTAAATAATGAGATTCCCTCATAATGAGGAGATATTTACGATTGACCATGTTATGTACTGTAACCCTAAGCTTTCAGGTAACCCTAAAAATGTTATCTCCTTGATGGTTGGTAACCAATTTGTGCCTTCCTTAACTAAAATCATCCCTAGCGTCTACAAACACTCTTCACTACTTCAGAACTACTATGGCCCATCACCTACCATTTACACACATATCTCCTCTCAGGTGTGCATTATATCTAGATCCCAAGCCTTCCATTAGCATGGGCCCTCTTTCCAATAGCCTTCTACTAAGCACTCTGCCCATATAAATTTAACACTTGTAATTAGGGGTATTATCCTTAGTCACTATCCATTTAGCCAAATTCATTTCCTATTCCCTCCAATGAGAGTGGTGAGTACACCAATAATGACCAAGTTAAGTTAAAAAAAAATGTTGGGGATGCCATTTTCATACATGGATCCTCCATATTTAACCTTACTAAACTGACTCAAACTTTAAACATATTTCATACTTGTTCAACCTATTTTTATGGCCCCTTTTTCTACTTTAGTTATAGTTCAACCCCAATAGTATTTCAGTTCTATTTTGCAACTAGCTAGCAAGGGGGGTGGGGGGGGGACTAAGAAGACAATATAGGCTATGGCCACTCAAGTTGCTAGACCAAAGCCACAACCTCCTTGTTCTTTGTGCAATCTTGCTGGTCATATCACCAACAACTATCTTTCGCTCGCTAAGCTCGGGGAGATCATCAACTTGGATGAAATTCAACTGGACCCAATTATTCCGTAAGTTCAAGTCATTCTTCATGAATCATCCATGAAAACAAGTATCTCCACACAAATTACCCATGTGCTTTGTGTGATATGTATGAACATTATTTTCATCACTACCCTCTTCTCACACACTTTCATGATACCCTTATTGTTGATGGTGAATTGCAAGACACTCATAGTGGAACTTATACTCCTATACTTGTGACCCTAGTGCATCCATTATACCATGGAAAATACCAATCAACAATTTATGTAAATTGTTTCCCCGGATGTGGAAATGACTAAGAATATCGTGTATATCCTTTACATGTAATTTTCCATGAGATCGACATCTTCATACCTACTGTTGGCATTATGTTTCACGTGTTGTCCTTGATGGCAACTCACTCAGAGGTTGGTACAGGTGCTCAGAGGTTGGTACAGGTGATGGCAACTTAATCAAAGGACAGATCTTAGTTCAGCAGGACAAGAAAGAGATATACGCAGGTTCATCAAGGAGAATCGGCGTGTACACGCAGGTTGGATTCAATAAAAGCGCGTACATGTGAAAAGTACCTTTGGTCCGTGGCAGTTAGTCCTTGGAAGTTGTGCCTATGGTTTTGGACCATAGTGTCTCGACGGACATGTTGATCCCTAGTTTCAAGGTTGATGGTATTGTGTTGCTATGGTTTTGGCCAGTGGTATTGTGAAGGGCCTAAGGCTATATAAGGAGAAGATCATTAGGCAAAGAGAAGTGCATTGTGTGTCTGATGAAGTGAGAGGGTCTGGTATTGTTGGTTATCTATTCGGGACGTTTGGCAAGGGCCGGATCTGACAGCGAAGGCATAAGAATCTATTTCTAGATCTACACGCGGGTTGCCTTTGGTGAAAGCGCGTATACACGCGGTTTTGGTACGGTGAAGTAGCGTATGCATAATAAGATTTGATATTTCAGGTTGCTGCTGGTTCTGGTGGTTGTTGCAGAGTTCTGGGCTCTGGTTTTGTTTCTGTGAACTTGATGACAGGGTTTCAATGATTCAGTATTGGGTTGTTTAATTATGATGCAAGTTTAAGTTGATGATTGTATTGTAGTAATGTTTATTTTGTACTCTTGGATCCAGTTTGAAAATTGATGAAACGTGGTCCCTGAAGATTGTAGGGTCAGCACCTACGTACTAGTAAATGGATCAGCTAGTACAAAAGCTGAGGGGGTTGTAGCTCCCTTCCAGAAGTAGTTGGAAAACGAGAGAGAGTTGTAGCTCTCTGGAGGTTGCAGCCTGCGTACTGGTAAAAGACTGCACCAGTACATTGTAAAAGAAGTTTCTCATTAAAGAAGAAAGAAACGAATTGCAGCAGGTGGTTTTCACCCACATTGGGTTTCCACCTTATATCATGGTGTTCATGTGTGTGGCTCTTGTGTGATGTTTTATCCTGTTATACTGCTCCTGTTTACTGTTAATATGCTTAATGAAGTTCTGATGCATTTACTGAAGATTAAGCTAACTGAATTATAAGATCTCTGGGTATATGCTTGTTGCTTTAGACACAGTCGCGTATATACGTGTATATCCTTAACTGAAGTAGCGTATATGAATCTGAGTATGAAAATGAAAAAGTTTTACTGATTTGATAATACTGATTCCCCCCCCCCCCCTCTCAGTATTATTTCCAACACCTACATACACCATCTTATCATGAACATCTAAACGCACCTCCCATGTCCCATGTCGCCTCAATCTCAACATTAATGTAAATTCAATCCACTAGTCTTAAATCTATATCTATAAATGGTGTGGATGTGAACCATCTCACCCATTCTCATGGATATGATTCAGGTTTTTTTTTTTATCTTCTATGTTAAGTTGTCTCTCACAGTCTCACATCCTAGTATTTCATTTTGATGAGGGCATTATGGAATCCCTTAACACCCCAAAGTACCCATGGGATGATATGCGTTATCATTCCTACTTTCTCCTATGGAAACCTCATCACTTAGACTAATATAATATAGAATTGAATAACTTCATCCACAATCTTGTATATTGGTTCAATAACCCTATCCCTTTAAAGAATTATTTCAAGGAGCATAATATGACCAATATTTCACCTATAATCAAGGTGGAGATATCTATCAAATCAAGAACCAAGGAATACATCTCACTAGGGGAGAAATGTTCACCTAAAGGGATTTCCCCCCACATTGAATTGTTCAAAGAATTCCAAGATGTCTTTTCTTGGTCCTATTCTAAGATGCCTAGACTTGATCCACCCATTGTTGAACATCTCATCTACACATGGCCTGATTCCATCCCTATCCACAAGAATAAATATTCACCCTGCCATAAGAGATGCCATGAAGGTTGAAATTGATAAGCTCTAGAAAGCAGGTTTCATATACTCTATCACTTATACCTCGTCGGTTTCAAACCTAGTTATAATTATGAAAAAGAAAGGAAACATTCATGTTTTCATTGAATTTTTTTATCTGAATAAATCTTGTCCCAAATATGACTATCCAATTCCATTTATTTATTAAATTATTGATGAGTGTGTGGGCCATAAGGCTTTTCCCTCATGGATGGATTCTTAGTTTATAATCGTATTAGTATTCAGTTTGTAAACTTGAATGAAACTACCTTCACTACTCCTTGGGGAAATTTTGGGAATAAAGTGATGCATTTGGGTTAAAATATGTCAGAGTCACTCTCGAGTGTGCCATGTAATATTGTTTCATGAATTGGCTCACATTATTCTTGCTTATCTTGACAATCTCATGACTCTCTCGAAAAAATGGTCACAACATTTCAAATATTTTCATACCATATTCCTTTGATGTCACAAGTATAATATATGCCTTAGCCCCCTTAAGTGTGTGTTCTACATCCATGCAAGTATGATTTTGGGTTTCATTCTATCCAATTCCATCATTATTTTTTATCCCCTCAATGTTCAACCCATTATTGAGTTGCCTCCCACTTGCAACCTATAGTAGTTGCAAAGCCTTGAAGGGAAGGCTATTTTCTTACATAAATTTGTCCTTGAATATGCCACCACATCTCATGGATTTAATCATCTCATGGGTTCATTCCATTTGTTTGGGATGATCAGGCCCAACAGGCCTTCGATGCACTTGAATGTTCCCTCACCTCTACTCCTTTTATTTCCCCTCAACTTTGATAACAACTTCGTCTTATACCTTTCTACTTTAACTTATGTTGTTTCCAGTGTCTTGGTCCAAGTTGTCAATGGATTTGAGCATGTCATATACTATGTGAGCAATAATTTTACTAAATTCCATATATCCTACTCCCATGAGGATAAATTTCCATTGGTTGTTGTATTCCTAGTCTAGAAACTTTGTCATTATATTTGACATGAAAAACAAAGTTTTCACAAATGCCAACACTATATCCTTATTTTTGATTCACCAAGTAATCAATGGGAAGTATTCCCATTAGATTTTTATCCTTTAGGAGTTCGACTTGGAATTTTTGACCCCAAAATGTAAGAAGGACTTGTCCTTTACTAATTTTATTTTTGAATTTTCCACTAGTGTGTAAGACCCACCCTTGAACGATGACCTTCTAAATGAACACTTGTTCACCATCTCATATTATGACTCATGCCATGGTGACATTATCACATATCTATGAACCCAAAAATTTGGACCATATCTCAATCATAATGGTTGATAATTCATTCACAACCAATCTCATCACTACCTTCTTCTAGAAGATGATATTTATTGTCTAGTGTTGATACCATAATACATAATTGTCTCACCCAACTAAAGATAAGCAATTCTTCAATTGTTTCCATATATATGCCTGTGGTGGCCACCATTCAAGAAATGTCACTTCCCAAAATATCATGAGCGTTGGTTTTTTTTGGCCTTCTCTCTTAACTGATTGCATTGAGGAAGTCAAGCATTGTCCCAATTGCTAGTTATTTGACCCTAAGGCAAGAGCTCCACCAATCCCATTGCATCCCATTATTACTGTTGGTCCATTCTAAAAATGGGCCATTAACTTTATGGAATGTAACCCACTATCATCCAATGATATTATGTACATCATTATGATTTTTTATTGCTTCAAAAACTTGGTTGAGGTTGTGCCCATATTCAATAACACTATAGTTACCACAATTTATTTCTTCTTTAACCATCGCATTGCTTGATTTGGGGTTTCAAAACAATTGGTCTTTGACCATGGCCGAAACTTCAAAGATGAAATTAATATTCACCATCTTATTACCCACAAGGTAATGGACAAGTTGAAGTGGTTAACAGGATCCTTAAGACCATGATTCAATAGATGGTGAATAAATAAAAAACTAACTAGCATGTTATGCTCTTCCTAGAATTATGGGCATGCCAAAAATATTTTTAAGACTAGAACTAGGTTTAATCCTTTTCACCTCATTCATGAAGATGAGGCAATATTGCCAATTTAGCACCAACTCCCCTCCCTTCACCTAACCATCAAACATCTCCCTAATACTTCTCCTGTTGGCATTATGACACAGGTTTGGTGCTATGACACAAGTATTGTCCTTGATGGCGACTCACTCAAATGATAGATCACAGTTCAGGCTCTCAGAATGAAGGAAAAAGAGATATACGCAGGTTCCCTTTGACCAAGCTGCGTATACACGCGGGTTCACCAACCAAAAGGCGCGCATGCGTAGACATGCACTTTCACGCAAGGAAATGCGTGTACATGTTGGAGAATTTGGTTTTGGTCCATGGTATTTGGACCATGGTATTTTGACCCATGCTATTGGTCCAAGATATCTTGTCTGAAGTGTTGACCCCAAGTATTTGGTCCAAGGAATTGATTCTAAGTGGTTTTGGACCATGGTATTGAGTAAGGCCTAAGACTATAAAAGGAGGAGGAAATCATTAGGAAAAGGACTCAAGAATTGAATATCTGATGAAGAGCAAGATCTAAAATACTGGTCATTAGGTTACAGTGCATAGCTGGATCTGAATCAAGGAGGAACCTGAGCGCTTGAAGAAGGATAAGTTCTATTGATGGGTCAAGATCTTAAGGCTTGAAGAGAAGTATCTTTATGTGGTTTTGATCTTTTAGCTAAATAATTGGTACGTGTCGAAATTTGTAAATCTAATGATCTAGGTGTAAGTGATGTCTAAATAGTTGTAAAGGTTAAATCATCATTTACATATATGTACACAGGTTCATTACAGCAAGGGTGTGTATACACGCTGGTTCAGCATTTCAAAACAGTGTATACACAGGATTGTCTTGAGAAAAGTGCGTATGCACACAGGTTTGACACATTGAAGTAGCTTACATGTCATAAAATATGTTTTAGCTACTTCTGTTTGCTGTTGCAGTATTCTGGGTTCTGGCTTGGATTCTGGTTACTGTTACTGTGTTCTAGTTACAACATTCGGAAAAGTGATTGTTTGATTCATTTTTGGTTAGTTCAAAGGAGATTGGTTGATGTAAATATATTTGATGTTTGATTGATGTTATTGATGGATCCAATTTGAAAATTTTTGAAACGTGGTCCCTGGAAGAAAAGAGAAGGTTGTAGCCTTCTGCAAGTAGAAGCCTGCGTACTGGTATAAGGCTACACTAGTACAAAATTTGTAAAAAGAACTTTCTTATTAAAGAAAGATAGAGACGATTACAACATGTGGTTTTCACCCACATTGGATTTACACATTATATCTTGTGTTCATGTGTGTGATTGCCTGTTCTATTTAATACACCTGATTACTGGTTATATGGTTCTGATACACAGATTAAAGATCAACTAACTAAATTATAAGTTTGCAAGGTATTCGCTGGTTGCTCTAAACAGAGTTGTGTATACACACAAGTTTCATTAATAGAAGTAGCATATATAAATCTGTTTATGGAAATGAAATATTGTTGAATTGATAATACTGATTCAGCCCCCCTCTCAGTATTATTTCCAACAATTGGTATCAGAGCAGGTCCTTCAGAAGAAGCTTGATCGCTTGAAGGAAGATCTATCATCATAGGTAGCTATGAAAGAGAGGGATCCATTAGACCACCAATTTTCGATAGGATCAACTTCATCCATTGGAAGGTAAGAACCACAGCCTATCTTCAATCTCTTGGAACAGATGTTTGGGAAATCGTGGAAGGAGGATATACATTTCCATCAGCAATTCCTACAGATACGGTAGGTAAAAAGCAGTATGAAACAAATGCCAAGGTTGTCAATACACTATTGGGGAGTCTGTCACAATCATAATTTGTCAAGGTTATGTGGCTCAAAACCGCTAAAGAAATATGGGACAAGATCGTCCTAAGATATGAAGGAGACAATCAGGTAAAACGTGCAAAACTACAAACTCTCAGAATTAAATATGAAACTCTCAAAATACGCAATGATGAAAGTATAGCTCATTACTTCCTGCATATAGATGAGATTGTTAATCACAGGAAAAACCTGGGTGAAGAGATAAAATAAGTTACTTTAGTTGAAAAGATTTTAAGATCCTTGTCTTCTAAGTTTGAATAAAAAGTTTCTTCCATAGAAGAAATGCAGGATCTTCAGAATATGACTATGACACAGCTGTACGGAATCCTAACTGCTATTGAAATGTGAAAAGGAGGTCCATCAGATATGAGAGAAGCAACATTCAAGGCTTCAGGAAGAGAAGATCTCAATGAATCAAGACACATTTCAAAAGGAGAGGAAGAAGCAAACTTTGTCAAAAACCTTCAACGAGGTTCTGGAAGATTCAGAGGTAAACTACCTTTCAAATGCTTTTATTGTGGAAGAGTCGATTATTATGCAGCCAAATGTCCTCATAAAGATAAGCTTGATAAAGGTAAGGAACCGAAAAAATGGAATAGAAAACAGAATGTAAGTAAGAAAAGCTACTATACGCATGAAGATAGCAATGGTTTATCAAATAGTGATGAAGATGAAAATGGTAATTGTTATACTCTTAACCTGCAAGACATTACCAGAATACCAAATATGTGAAGAAATACACCCATAACATAGAACAATGAGAAATAGCAGCAAGTATTGTATTATTCAGAAAGCAATGTTCACTTGCCTCTTCGAGGGGGAAACCTCCAATAGAGTTGAGCTCAATTACAAAATAAGACATGATGCTCCTCGAGGGGAGTATCTATCCTTTATATAGGGTTCCTACATGAAATACCATGGGGAAATACCATGGTTCTTATTAATACCATCTATCTAATACCATGGCCCATTTGCAACTAATTGTGGTCCCTTCATTAAATGCGGGTTAACCACTTACAATTATTATTATGGGCTTTATTGACTCTTTACTTAACTATAACTATGACTCGATCTTATTACATAAATAAGGGGGTTAGGGTTGGACTCTAACATGCCCTCCCCCATAAGAATAGCCTTGTCCTCAAGGCTAAAGTTGTGGAAACTATTGAAGGATAGTGGCTTGTTCCCAGGTTGCATCTTCCAGAGAGGTGTCTTTCCACTTGACGAGGAATTCCTTGATCATGTGGCCACACAGGTGTTATTCTCGTGTGTCAAGAACCTGTTCAGGTTGGAGCCAGATTGACCCTTCTTCATCCACTTCAGGTAGACTGGTTTAAATTCTGCAATGGCTCCCAATCACTTTCTTGAGGCATGAGACATGGAATACTGGAAGGATTTTTGTAGTGGGTGGAAAAGCTAGCTTGTACGTGACTTCTCCAATGTGTTGAAGTACTTGATACAGTCCGTAGAATTTTGGAGATAATTTCTGACAGCCCTTGTCTTTGAGTGATGTTTTTTTATATGGTTGCAGCCTTAAAAATACCTAATCCCCTTCTTGAAATTGGCGTTCTGAGCAATGTTGATTTGCCTGTTGTTTCATGTGGTTTTGGAATTTATGAAGATTCTCTCTAAGGTGGGCCAGCATGGTTGTGCGGTTTTGTAGGATTTGATCCACTTCTTTTACCTTCGAGCATCCCTTGATATAAGAAGTAGGGGAAGGAGGGAGTTGACCATAAACTGCTTCATATTGAGTCATTTTGGTGGTGGCATGATAGTTGGTGTTATACCACCATTTGGCTAGAGGTAATCACTGTACTCAGAGATGTTGCTTTTCTGAAGTGAAACACCTAAGGTAGGTCTCCAGACATTTGTTGACTGCTTCAGTTTGACCATCAGTTTTTGGATGATAGGAAGTACTGAGTTGTAGTTGGGTACCTTGTAGCCGGAAGAGTTCCTGCCAAAAGTTACTGGTGAAGATCGGGTCACGATCAGACACAATGGAAGTGGGCATGCCATGCAATTTGAAGATCTGATCCATGAAAGATTGAGCAACCAAAGCTGGTGTAAGAGGGTGGGGTAGGGCGCAAAAATGAGCATACTTAGAAAGTCCGTCCACAACCACCATGATGACTGACTTGTTTCCTGACTTTGGAAGACTTGTAATGAAATCCATAGAAACCTCCATCCAGATTGAGGCCGGGATGGGAAATGGCTATAATGTGCCTGGGGATTTGACTATTTCTCCTTTGTGGCACTGACAAATGTCACATTCAGCTACAAAAGTAAGAATGTCCTTTTTCATGCCTGTCCAAAAAAATGATCTTTGAGTGCGAGCATAAGTCTTCTAAAAGCCTAAATGTCCTGCAGTGGGAGATGAGTGCAACTCCACCAAAATGCGGCTTTTGAGGGTGGATGTTAGCGATATTATGACTCTGTCCTTGTAGGTAAGAATCTCATCCTGCCACGAGTAGCCCGCTGTGGAATTTGGATCCACCTGCAATTGATTAATGAGTTGGGAGAGCCAAGGATGTGAAAACCATTCCTTGCAAGCCTCTTCAATCCATTCTGGAATGGGAAGGGAAATTGCGAGCAGGGTGCTTTCCTCCTCAAATTGGCGGGATAATGCATCTGCTACAATATTTTCGTGCCCTTTCTTGTAAATTATCTCATAATCATATCCCAGAATTTTGGCGAGACATTTATTTTTTTGTGGTGAGGATAGGTGTTGCTCCAAAAAATATTTAAGGCTTTGATGGTCTGTGCGGATTTGGAAACGTCGCCCCAATAAGTATGGTCACCAGGTATCTACTGCATGTAAGATGGCCATCATCTCCTTCTCATAGGTAGATTGTCCCAAATTCTTCCCACTTAGTTGATGGCTCGTGAAGGCCAAGGGTCAACCTTCCTGCATTAAGACCGCCCCAATACCCGTACCAAAAGCATCACATTCAATCACAAAAGATTTGGTGAAGTCAGGTAGTGCTAAGACTGGAGTGGAACACATGGAATGTTTGAGAGCTGTAAAGGCCTGTTGTGCTTCATCATTCCATAGATATGAATTTTTCTTGAGGAGTTGAGTGAGGGGCCTAGCAATGCGACCATAATTGCGGACAAATTTGCGATAATAGCCGGTGAGACCCAAAAATCCTCTCAAGCTCTTCAAGGTCTTTGGTTGAGGCCAATCTTTCATTGCCTAGATATTTTTGGGGTCCACCCTGACACCTTCATGCCCCACAATGTGGCCCAAATGCTCAACTTCTTCCATGCCAAAAGAGCACTTGGACATCTTGACAAATAATTTATGTTTGCGAAGCAGTTACAAGAGCAAATCTACACGCTGAAGATGTGTGGCCCAGGTGCGACTATAGATGGGGATGTCATCAAAGAAAACAAGGACAAATTTTCTGAGATATGGTTTTAGCAGGTGGTTCATAAGGCTCTGAAAAGTGGATGGGGAATTACAAAGACCAAATGGCATGACCAGGAACTCATAATGGCCTTCATGAGTTTGGAAAGCAGTCTTTGGAATGTCGACTTCTTTCATGCGAATTTGGGGATAGCCCGAGCGAAGGTCGAGCTTAGTAAAGAATTGAGCCCCATTTAGTTCATCCAGCAAATCATTGACAATCAAGATGGGAAATTTATCTTTGACCGTCAACTTATTAAGGGCCCTAAAGTCTAGACACATTTGCCATTCCCCATCTTTCTTGAGCACCATGACCACCGACGATGAATAAGGACTAATGTTGGGATGAATGACGCCTGCTTCCAAGAGTTCCTTGATTATTTTTTCAATTTCATTCTTTTGGGTGAATGGATATCTATATGGGCACACATTTGGTGGTTGGGACCCTCGGACCAAAGTAATTCTATGATCATGTTCCCCTCTCAAGGTTGGAGGCTCCTGAGGCTTGTTAAAAACTGGCAGATGGTTGTTTAAGATCTGTTGCATCTCAGGATGAATATGAAGAGAATTGGGTTTGAAGGCCTGGATGGCATTTAATTGGGCTATAACTCCATGGTGGCCCTTTTTGAACAATTTTTCCATCTGATGTGAGCTGATGATAGAGGGAGCTCCTACCTAGAGTCCGCGGAGGGTATATGTGTGGTTTTTCTGCTTAAACCTCATATATAACTCCTAGAAATCCATTGTGATTGGGCCAAGTGTGTGAAGCCATTCAGCACCAATGACAATGTCGCACCCTCCCATGTGTATGGCAAACATGTGGGTCTTTAATTGATCATCCCCCATTTGAAGTTTTACATTTTCACAGTGACCTTCACATTTACATTTACGACCTCCTAGTCATATGCTTCTCCTTATCCTTAGCAACTCTACCCACTTCTTAGTGGAACTGCCTTCATGATCTTCTGTGAGTTGCAACCAACCTCTACAGTAACAGTCTTCCTCTGCTATATGATACCTCACCAACCTCTCCTCACTCAGTCTTTTGGCATCCTTCTAGTTCTCTTCTCTGCAACCAATTGAGCACTTCTCGCTCTAAGTTGTTGCAAGTCTTCTAACCTTCCGATGTCGTTATCTGCACAACAATAAAGACCATATCTCTCCAGTCTTCAACACAACTATACCTCTTCTCCTTTTCCTTGCACTCTTCTTCCTTCTCGTAGGAAATCTTCTTCCCTTTAACCTTTCCCTGCTCTGATACCAAATGATGAAAGGAGAATTTGGGGGTAAACCAATTTCCCCTTCCTTTACATATTTTGATTCTAAGGCCTGTGGGTTATGGCCCACTATCTATCGAAAGTGTTATTTGATGTGCTTAAGCCTCAAAACCCGGGACAACACATTATCATATTTTCCTTTGAAAACTTGGGATCATTCACTTAATCAGAATACACAGGATTAATCGGGAAACACAGGAACAAGTGCTGAAACCCTTAAGGCCAAACTTCAAAAATTATAGACCCACATATATAAATATCGGCGGGTCCGCTCCTCCACTCCTTTATATAGCGCTCTCTGACCTCTGCCTCCTCCGATCTCCGATATCTGATCAGTTGATCTCCACCATCCATTACTCCTTCAGATCTGACGGTTGGTGCTAAGTCACATATCAGCACATCAATGGTCCTCCATTTGCCATCCCTTGACCTCTATGATTTGTGATCAGTGATTAGATCACAACCATCAATCCTGGCTCCAATTCGACAGTTGTCACTTCATCGCATAATTGCAATCGCATTTCTTTAAGGACCGGTTCAGATATTTCCCAAGGGATTTTCACTGATACAATATGAAGGTTCTACCCCATGTGACTTGATATGGATTGTTGGTCTCTGAGATCCAACGGATCCTGTGCACTCTCATTCGTTTCTCCCTTAACTTAACCATGCTTATTTTGATGGATCTTTGTGTTAAAAACATGGATCTGCCACAATCTGGAAACACTCACATCACACATATTAACATTGGATCGCCATCGATCCTTATAGTGATCGATGGTCGATCAAACCTACAACATTAGAACATTTAGACTATCTATGAAATACACACAGGCGCATGAGTTCAACAGTGAGCACACTTTATATTATACACATTATGATTACAAGCTAAGGCGTTTCAGCCTTAGGAACAAGCTCTCCTCTCAACAACGTTGTGAATACTCTACGCTTACACAATTCTATATGTTACCCTGTCTCGTCTCTCTATCGAACACGCAGGCTCGTAATATATATAGAGAAATATTGGATCGGATCACTGAAAGGATCCGATCAAATCCTCTCCATGAATCACTCAACAACTCCCTAATCTTTCTACATGCATACATATGTGGCAAATTACATTTAATTAAGTCTTCAAGAGACTTAATCCATTCCATCATTTAATCTTTGTTTTAACAGAAATGTCCCCTGTGTCGCTTGATGGTCCATGTCCTCTTGTTCTCTGCTTTGGGTTCCTCTTTTGATTAAGGGTGGGGGCAGACGGGGGGGTCAGATGCTCCTGCATCAGTATGTCATCTATTCACTAAAAACATTATCTTATATATCAATTTAAAAACATGTATCTTATATATCAATTTATATGGTAACCATATGAATATAAACAAATACTACACTAATAGAGTGATAAGTTATGTACATACCAAAGTATTCAATTCACATAACTTCCTTTTATATTTAGCATATTCATAACCTAATCAATTCATTCCTTCAATTAGAATTGTTAGATTATAAATCTAATTCTAATATTAAAGTAACTGACCTGGACCATGGACCCACTTCAGCAGTATTTTGACTAGTTCACAAAAGTGTACCTATTTCAAACAATATTTTAATTTGAATTTGTGAAAGAGAAAACACATGTTTTTAATTATTATACCTACTCAAATTTCACAAATTTTAAAATACTAATTGAACTGAGAGGCACTCTACATCCCAATGTGGAGGCTATGTTATAGTGGTTGAAACATTTGTAAACAATTACATATTGGCTCAATTAAAAAAGAATAAAAGGTTAAAAATAATATAGAGTCCAAGGGGAAGATGTTGTAGTCTTTGTAAATAAATTCAAATAGTAGCTATAAATTAAGATCCATTTTACCATATAGATTAAAATAATAATTTTGTAACCATATTTAAATTTAATTAATAAGCACATAAAAACTTAATACTTACAATTTAACAAGATTTTTAACCATGAATATCAAGCCCCACATAGACTTTGTTACAATAGCATGGGCCAATACCATGCCCTATTAATACCATATGCCCAACTCAATTCACAATCATTTTTTAAATTAAATCTAAAAGCAAAAAGGTTATAATTACTTTGGATATATATATATATATATAATATATATATATATATATATATATATATATATATATATAAACCCTATATCCTCACTGTTACTAAAAATATTAAATAAAAGTTTGAGTTTTAATAAAATTAAAAATGAAAATGATTATATATAAGAATTTATATAATATTAATAATATTAATAAAATTAACATAGACCTATCTTAACTAAAGATCTCCCTAAAAATGAGGGCAATCGGATGCAAAAATTTCTTATCTTTTTACATTTTAAGAAATTTAATCCCTCTTTAATACTTTATAAATCTCAAATTAACAAAAAATATTCTAATCTAAATTACAAATTAATAAATACCAATTATAAAATTAAAATATGAATATAATATTTACAAATTATAAAATGCCAGATTTATCATTTTAAATATTAAATATATAAAAATTTATAATGCTATATTAAATTTCACATATTTAATATATTTTTTCATCATACTTTCTATTTTTCTATTAAAAAAATTTGAGAGTGGAAAATTGTATAAATGCAAAATAAATTCCACATTTATATGAACAAAGGGGTAGTTTAATGTTTCTATATAAAATATGTTTTTAATGTTGATTTTATTGTATATAAACGTGTGTGTTATCCGAAGATTTCATAGTGAAAGGAAAATTGAGTAAGTATTGATCCATGTATTCAAATCCAAAGGTAAAAATTTAATGCACTAATAATCTGAGTAGCATGTTACTTTACCTTTTCATAAACAGAGTGTGCATGTAATAGACCATCGATACTTTAGCACAATTGTGTGGTATACACATAGATGTGAGTAGTTGTATTAGATTGAGTTTCATAAGGTGCATTTAAACCGAATACCATGTACACTGATAGAAACAAGTATAAAAGGCAGTTTGGATAGAAACAAGAATAAAAGGAAGAGGTGGTAAATGAAATGAGTGATTTTAATGATGTATGAGAGGTTGAGTAGTATAAGGGATTCAGATAATAATAATTTTAATTTATTTTTATATTTATTTTATGATTTTCTGTTATGTGTTTTTATTAAAAAGCTAGTAATTTAATTGATTTTATTTTTGTCAAATGGATGGTGTATGTTGTTAATTTTTAGATTTCATATTGAATGCCGATATCCTTATATGTTACGCACTCCATGACATAGTGTCATTTTGTCTCCACCACACTTTTATCTCAGAAAATGTAAGTTTTCTCTTCCTAAATTTCTTTGGGATTTTTCCACCTGCCAATTTCAACATGAGATCACTAATAAAAATTTGAAACATCACTATAATCCACCTTATCGCAGAAAATGCAAATTCTCTTTCCCAAACTTCTATGGAATTCTTCCACCTACCAATAACTCGTAAAAATTTAATACATCGCTGTAATCCACCATTCTTGGGAACCTAGACGCTAATTTGAAAGCAACATGTATGACTGAAAACACTACTAGTTTCTCTGTTGGCATGACATTCCACCAAAATATTGTTTCTTATCTCGTCACATCAAGGCACAGAGGAGTATTTATCACGTCGGAATCTCGTTGAAATCTGCACACCGACTTGTGGTTCACAAAATCCCATCATTAACGCAAGTAGAAAATGAACAATCATAATAAATCTCAGAGGTATATCATGGGTGTGGATATTTGCTAAAAATTGGGTTGTTTATGTGCAGGGTCACAAATAACTAGAATTTTACCATAACAAAATAAAATTGGTGAAAGCTATATGTTTGTTTGTTTTGGCCATAAATCTAAACTGATAGGTATGAACAAGGTAAAATAGTTAATTTAGTTTAAGTCAGAGTTCTAAATATTCCAAACTCTGTAATTATCATAAAAATAATAAGAATGTATCGTTCATCGAAAAATCCTGGATGACACAAAAAAAAAAATTCCTTGAAGTGGTGATATATGGTCATGAGATGGTTGAATGGCAGTGCCATAATATCTGATGGCAGATCCAGTCGCTGTTCTAACCAAGGAATGAAAATGTGTGCCACCTTTTAAAGGTATTTTACCTTCAGTACCTCTGCAACCTTGGGTGACATAGACCACTGACATTTTGTAGGGAAACAAATATTAGTGGGTGTAATACAAATCTGATGGTGGGTATATCATTATTTAAAAAAAAATGAAAACTCTTAAATTATTCATGGTTTTATCTGAGGTTTATGAGAATAGGTTTTACTTGAGTTTATGAAATATTTTTTATTTATTGTAATTTCCATTATTTCAGCAATTTAATTAATATTTTTTATTTATTGTAATTTTCATTATTGCAGCAATTTAATTAATATATACTAGTCTAGATGTATTTAATTACCAATTTATTAAATATTTAGAGGGATCAAATTTTTTTAGGTGTAAATATCTTTTAAAGTGAAAAAAAAAATGATCCTTCTCCACTCTTGTAGATCCAGAATTAAGATAAATCTATGTTAGTTTATTATATATATATATATATATATATATATATATATAATAGATAATAATAATTGAGAGTCAAAATGTCTTAATTAATAATTATAATCTTTATATTTTATATTTTATTTTTATTTTTTGTAATTTGACCCAATCAAAATGTTTATATAACATAAGAAAATAACATCTTTTACATATTAAGCTCTAAAATAGCAATCATTTTACCATATACCATAGACACAACTAACATAACCCTCTAAAGATCCACCTAATTATGATAAATATGTCCCTAATGAAATTAAATAAAAATATTTAATTAATTACATGCCTTCAATATCTCCCTCATAAAATTAAATAAAGTTGTTTAGTTAATTGCATTCATTCAATTCCTTGAACTGCGTACATATGTATTTTTTAAGGCTTTTTTAATTCTGAGTTATATGCATTTAATTTAGTATTTTTTTCCAAGCCTTTGGACTATGTAATTAGATAAGTCGTGAACTTGTTAATATGGGAAAATGCTTCATGCAAGCAAAAAGGATAATGGACAATCTTGTTTAGTTAATTGCACGCGTTCAATTCGTTGAGCTGCTTACATATGTATTTTTAGGCCTTTTTAAGTCTGAGTTATATGCCTTTAATTTAGTATTTTTTTTTCAAGTTTTTGAACTATGTAATAAGATAAGTCGTGGGTTTGTGAATTTGTTAATAGGGAAAATGTTTCATTCAAACAAAAAGATAATGCACAATGTTGATTAGGGGAGATTAAATTCACAATATAAATTTGGTATTTTCAATAAATCAGAGTTGTTTCTCAATATTTTATTGAGTGTTCAAGTTTAACTAATTGCAATTATGGTTAGCTTCACTCAAGATGTCGTTCCATGCTTCACCATATTTCACTTTTTTTCATTTCTCTCTTGCAATTGATTCCATGATGTAGAATTACTAAACATAAACTTATTTAAACTCTAACTTAATTTTTAGCTTTTGAATTTCTTGGCTTTTCTATAGAAAGTGTAAACTTCCAATCTAGACTTTACTTAACTTATTTATATGCATGCATGGCGGGAGTAATTATCTCCAATACTTCTCTTAATTACAATAGCTAAACATAACTACCACTATGACTAAACTATGCATGTTGGTGTAAATCTCAACTAGGCTTACATAGAAAAATTAACTCAAAATATCTATAATTTCTTTGCATGAACAATTTTGTTTTCCTCTTTTTCCAATTTCTGAAACCTCTGACTAGTTTCAGTTTTATCCTTGTTTTTATGTTGGATGTTGCAAACTTGAATTTATTTTTAAGTTGATGTTGCAACCTTTTCACTATTTCGTATTTTCTCATTAACATTTAAATAACAATTCATGCTATCCACACTTGTCCTCTTCATCGTCTTCAAAAAATTGTTTATATGTTGATTCTTGCCACATGTAATTATCTTTTGCTTGGTCTTCATACTCATGTACTTTCTCATTCAAATGTTGCAACAAAAGTCCATAATAAATTTTTATCTCTTCTTGGCTCCATTGCTGAAAAATCAACTCAACATTTCCTTCTTCAATTTCTGCAAGGATATCCATGTTTCCTTCTTCATTTTCACTTTTAGCTACAGCTAGAAGTGGAATGCTATCCTGCAAATCTGCATACTCAAAAAACTTGTTAAAAACATTTAAAACATCATTACAGTAATCCTTTTCTTCCTCCACTTCTTCGAGAGCTTTCTCAAAAAAATATCTTCTCTCTATTGCCACACAACTCCCTTCCACTTGCTTTTCACATGCAAGTGGGCTTCCCATACCAAACAATAACTCATTAATCAAATGTTTCTACTTCATCATATGCAACCACTCTTTATTAGTTAACTGATATTCATCAAATTTAATATCATGAACTTTGATTCGCAGAGGTCACCTTCGTCAATCTCATTTGTTGGATCCACCATATCATTCACGGCTTCAATGGAAACTTCATTATCATTAGCAAGGTTTTTTGTTGGATTCACTAAACCATACATTACTACATTGGTAGTTTCACAATCATCGTCCACTTGTCGATGAGCACAGTGGGGTTCACCATTATCATTGTCATCTCTATCCAAATCACAATGGGATTCACAAACCTATATGTGCTCTTTCTTTTCTACTTCTATAGTCTTATATGTTGAATCTTTAATAAATTGTGACTCAGATTGCTATTGCTTCATGCCACTCCCCCTTACACCAAGCTCTGCTTCAAGAATTTTCTATGCTTCCTTGGAAGTTGCCCCTACTTTTACCTTAGACGAAAGACCATCATCCAATGCTTGATGGATGAGAATATTCTAAATTAAATCTCATAACTCTTCGTGACAAAGAAAAGTTTCCATTTTAACAACCAAAAACAAAAAAAAATATCACCATTGAAGTTTGGAGGTGTTGTTAGTGTTGAGAAATCTAATTAGTTTCGGTCTTCATAATTGGTGTACTCATTTCAATATGTATCCTATGTAACAAACAATAAAATAAAAAGAAAATTTATTATTACTAAAGCATGGGTTTCATGCTCATTATTGATGGTGTTCGAAGTAATAGCATGTTCTTCATGCTTAGGTCTTAGGATTTATTGTGATGAGTCATAAGAGTCAACATCATGTTTATGAGACTCTTTTGGGAAAAATGTAATTGTAAAAAGAATTATCTTCAATCTAGAAAGTCTAGGAAACTCCAAAAGTAGAAGTCAGCCCTAACAGTTACAAGTCAGTTTAAAGGAGGGAATTTGACTAATTTAGAGATCAAAAATAGGCTCAAAAATGAAAGTGCTCGGTATATCCTAAAACCAACGTCAAATCATAGTGTTCATCATCCTAATTCAAACATTGCTTAAATCACCTCAATCCGACTTCGTATGAGAACTTTATGGAATTCTGAAGTCTTTGCCAACAGCGAAAAAGTCAAACAACATGGTTGATTGGATTGCTGATTGGGCAAGCTGTACAATGATGTCAGTGGTTAACTGGGTAGGCATAATAGACAGTACCGACCAATATGGTCTCAACACATGGCATCATCATACAAGTTGGAGTGGCAGTTTTTGATTGGTGGTCAGTGGTTAAGGTTGCCCAATGAGAGGGTGGAATGTAGCCCAATGAGAGGGCATCACCTGGCCCCGAGCCATTGGTCAAAATTTTTGTAGGTCAACCTAAGGGCCTCGATGGGGTTCGACCCCTTGACCTGCCACAACACAACCCAACGCTCTGCCTTTAGACCACACCATTAGTTCTTAACCAATATATAACCCCAGTTATATTTCAATTATAATGGTTGGTGCATTAGCAGGAGGGTTGGGGCACTTGGCCCCAGCCCCCAATCTTATTAGCACCATACAACCATGAAAAATGGCAGAGGGGGCGAGGATTTGGCCCCAATCCATGGTTCTACCGATCTCACCATAATCGTGGCAGAGGAGCTTTGACGGAGAGGGTGGGGACTAGGCCTTGGCCCTAGTCATATCACAACCCATTTGAACACGAACACAAAATGAGGCTCTCGCAGCGGGGGTGAGCGGTTAGCCCCGAACCCTGACCACATTAATTCATTGATGAAGTCTGTGAGCACTAAAAGAATTTCTTGTTGTAGAGAAACAATGGGCATTGTAGGCCTGGACCAATGACAAAGCTCTCCTGTGACCCCCAGTGTCGAAAGAAAACAACAAGTGGGAGAATGTTGGGTGTGTGTTATATTCTTTCCATGTCTAGCAATAATAGTTAGGCAGACCCAGGGATGGGTGTTGAACCCAAATATAGTTGGCGGAACTACCCATGGTTTTGTGTATGGGTTTTGCACATGGTTTTGGGAATGATGATTTTTTGCCCATGGTATTTTGTAGATTCAGTCAAGGGAACTATGGTTATGTTGTATTCTAGGGTTAATGGATTTGGGTTTATGAATGATTCATCATGTATAGATATGTATTGAAACATTAAAAGGAACATAATGAAAAACCAATATGGTAGTCTCAGTTTTGGGATCTAATCGAAAATCTTTGTGTATATTTGTTTTATGTTCTCATCGTTGTATATTTTCTATTTTAAGAATTTCTTTGCAGGTAATTTCTGTACAGGGTTAAAATCTACACAGTGGAGTAGATTCGGCGAGGGCGGGCAGTTAGACCCAACCCCCGGTCTCATTAATGCTCATGTGACCATGACCAAATGACGGTAAGGGTGGATAGTTAGTCCCGGTCTCCGACCACATGGTGTGCCACATGACCCTGACTCGACACTTAGGGGTTATGACACATTTTAAAGAGGTGAAAAGTTTCACCTTTTGCAGAAATAATCTCGCCGATCCCAGGTGAAATTATCTCTCGGTTGACTATGTAAAGGAGAAATTCATAGAACAGTTAGCAGGTTTTCACAATTTGCAGGAGAGATACCAGAGCTTAGCTCCAAGAAGCATATCTTGCTTAATTTTTTAACCTTTTTGGGCTCAGGAAGAGCCTAGATAGGGGTTTTTTAGCATCCTGAACTCAATGGAAGCCTCAATTTTTTTATTTGAGTACTGTAAGATGGAATTTTTTGCAGAGTCAATTCCTTTAGTACTAAACACAAAGAAAAATTTAAGACCATATGGAGGCATATTTGAGCAAGGAAAGAGCCTAGCTAGAGCTTTTTTAGCCTTCTAGTTACATCTACAACAATTGTTACTTCAGTAAAGTAGTTATTTTTAGTCTTTTCTCAATGTGTTTATGAGAAGAGCCATTTTTAGCACTTCATTGTGAAGTAGTTGTATGTTTATGATTTTTTATTTAAGGTGGGGTACAAGGACCTATTATGAGAGAGTCCTTTTTTTGTTAACACAATCATGACTTGTCGTAGGGAGTCATCTTTTTGAGTGAGAATTCTTTGTAGAAAAATGTTTCTTTGTAGAGAAACGATGCCACTCCATAGTTCACAATTTGTAATGTACTCATGTGTTGCCGAAATCAATAAATCATCCTAGCCATTTGAGCAGGGCTCAAAGATGTAGCCCAGGAGGGGTGAACTTTGTTATCACTTGCTGGTTTCTTCTCTTCATGTTTATCATATTGAGTTGCATATGAATTGTTTCACTTTTAAGTTTATGTGAAAACTTAACTCATCATCATTGAAGAGGTTTTGAAACTAATTTTACATTTAATGACCCAAGTTTGACAATCTTGCAAAGTGTTAGAGGATGATCAAGTTTTTCTTCCATTTTCATATCATCGACCCACTGAGAAGGGTACTTAAACAAGAAGTTCAACCTCATTTGGACTCACTCACTCCACAATTTTTATATCACAAGAATAAGTTTTATCTATAGCCGGGAGAAGTATAAAAGGAGAGCGAAGGTCTAGGAGGAAAAGAAGGAAGGAAAAATATATGTTTATGGGATCTATCTCTCGCACACGTGTGAAATCTACGGTTTTATGGTGTTGCAGAAGGAGGCCGAAGTTTCAGGTTCAAGTTGCAGTAGGATGAAGTGTAGTATCCTGTAGCTAGAAGAGATAATACTCTATCTAGACTTCATTGAACTTGGGAGGAGCTAGCTTTCTCTAGGAAGGTCTTAGGAGGAGGCTAGATTAGGATTTCTGTGAAACTTGTAAGGTTGAAATTGCAGGGTCAAAGTTGCAACATGAGTTGTAGTATTAAATATGGCAAGTTGATTTGAAATATTGAAGTTGATTGGTGTAGATCAGGAAAGATTTGTTGGAGGGCTGAGTTGGTACTTTCGATAATAACTTGGTCTAGGGTTTTGGTCTTTGTGTCTCAATTGAAGCAAGTTCTATAAGAAGAGAAGACTTTATCGGCTTTTCCCTTGGAGGGGTTTTTCCCTGGATGAGAATCTAACTTTTTTGTTCTCTTTTATTGTTGTTTTGTTCTTGATATTTTTTTGACGAAAATATCTAACTAAAGAACACAGGAAGAATAACTATTTTCACAAGAAAATATTAAGGTTTAAGGAAAATATGAATCAATAAGTTGCCACTTTGTATTTTTCAACAGTTAAATCCCCGTCGATCCAATTAACCTTAAATTATTCTTTAGCCTCACCTTCTCTCATTACAGGATCCTCAGTTGTGGCTAGAACCTCTATAAACTTTGCCAAGTTCTCTATCTCAAACTCTATAAACTTCAAAGTTTTTTGTCTCAACCTCTATAAAAATCAGAAAGTTTTTTGCCTCTGATTTTTTGTTTATTTTCTTGATTTTCTTGAGTTGTACTTTCTTACCCATAACTATTGTCTTTTCTTTATCATTCACCTTCTACTATGGTTAATTTTATTTTCCATTTTGTTTTCCTTCTTTTCTTTGGATCTCTAGCCTTTCTTCCATATCACCCTTGAAACAAATATGGTTTTGTAATTGTGCCCTCGTAATACAAAATATGAATGATGCCCTTCTCCCTAAGGAATCATGCATCATTGCATGTGGGTGGACTCCAATAATTGAGTGACTCTTTGTGCTAGTCAATCACATCTTCCTCTCAAAAATTTTTATTTTCTTCTTATTGATTTCTACATATTGATCACTTGATCTTTGCTTTGATATTTAACCCAATTTCTCTAGACTCTCATATTTCACCAATGTTATTTAACCATGGATCTTGACTATGCTTTGATACCAATCTAAAAGATAGGGGCAGAGATTAAACACACATGCACATATAAGTTACAACTATAAAACTTATATTCATTAACAATAAACTTATTTATGATTAAAAACAAACAGGTGCACATAAACTAATGAAGCCAATGCAAAAATGCTTAACTCAATTTCTTAAAAGTACATGATTATAAAGACCCAAAACCACTAAGAATAGCTATGCTAATCTTTAGCTCACACACACATGACCCACTCATGACACACCAATCACTATCACCTAAATGACATAGCTCGTAGTTAATTTTGGCTTTCTAAAAATAGCTTGAATTAATAACTAAATGGACTTGATGACTTGAAATGGACTTCTTTACTTTAGTTAATGGGAGAGATTATTATCTAACACTCCCCCTTAATATAGACCACTATAACGACAAGTTTCGTATTTGATATAGGAATTGGACTTATCTAGGAAAACAACAACTTTCCCTGGCCAACGAATTTATTGTCGGAATTGGATGATTTTCTTTTCAAAAAATTTGGAACTAGAAGTTATTGAATCATATTTTCAGTGGTGTAAATGGATTTATCACCCTCAAGAACCCTTGGAGCACCTAAAATTTTGAAACTTGACAGTTGTAACTTGGATTTCCAAAAATTTCCATTAGATTTCATCAAATTTGTCTCAAAAAAATCATTCTTTTCTAGCGGAATCATTGCCTATTTACAAAACGCTTATAGAAATCTAGGTATGTATATCCACTGCTAATAATTAAAGGTTAATTATAAAATAATAATAATTTAATTAAAATTGATTATAAATTGATTTAATATTAAATTGCATAAACATCTAAGTTCATCTATCTCAATTAAGAGAAAAAAATACAAATTGTTAAATGTAAAAAATAAATGGTAATTGCTAAGAGAACAATTTAATTTTTACTTAGTAATTGCCATGCACTATGTATATATAATTTAAACACTATTAGATTACAATTTTGCATCCATTGTAATCAATTCAAAATAATATATATATAAATATAAATATATTTATATATATATATATATATATATTATATAATTATAATGTTTATCACACAAATTGATCACTTTTAGCCAAAATTTACTAAGTCAATGAATGTGTCATGTAGTTATTGTGGTTTTACATATTAAACACACTTTCTCCTAAGGAAATTGCCCATATAGCCATTTTTTCTAAGTTATTTTCGTTATTTAACCCATTTATATCAGAATAATCCATTAATTCATTAATTTTATGTTTTCTCGTAATTTACATATTTATGTGAGAAGAATATAATTATTTTCATTATTTTAATTTGTTCCTCAATAAAATAATTTTAATAAATCAATTTTATTATTAAATATTTAGCTATTTTTACAAATCAAATGGAAATAATCAAATTAATAATTTATTTATGGATTTTTTTCATTAATTAAGTTAATAAATCATTTTTTTTACTTAGTTACCCTAATAAAGGTCATTAACCATCAAGGAAAATTTTAGGAGTGAAATGTTGGAAATGGGCTATTTTTTGGAATTTACTAGAAAAAAATGCCTATTTTTAACATACATACAATTAAATGGATGAAATTTGCAAAAAAAAAAGTACCGATTTTAATAGTAAATTATATGTTTTTTATAGAATATTTTCCTAAAAATTCTATACATATGAATTTTCAAGTAAGAATAGTCGCCTACAATACTATATATAGGAAAAAGAGTAAATCCTTAAAAAATACCCTATTAACCATTATTTTTTACCTTTCCTCTCACAAAAAATAATAAAATACCAAATTACTTAGATATTGATTTGGCTTAACAAATATTTTCTAATATTTGACCTCATCAAATCTAGCTAGCATTTTATTATAAACAGGAAAGGTGTTACTCCTCATTTCTCCATGACCATTATCATCACAAACCTTATGATTTTATGAGATTTGAGGTCTCTCCACTAGTTGAGATCAAGTTTTTTTTTTGCTCTTTGTCCTATCTACCCATTTTGGGGAAAGGAACCAGTGTCTTGTAGGTGCAGGATTCACCATCAACCATCCCATGCAGGAGGCTGACCAAGCACATCTACGAGGTATCTCCACAAGTGTTACAAATTCAATAAAATCCATCCTTGGGTGTTATGGGTTATATTGCATGTTATATGTGTTACACATTTGCATTTTTTCTATTGTCATGTTTTAGTTTTATAAGAACAACATATGAATGTGTAGCCACTTTAGGGTTTGAATCTTCTAAATCTAATAATTTGTTTGTTGGGATATTAGAGACCCATATTATTGTTTTATGTTAACACTTGTTGCAGGAAACCACCAACAAAATGGAAATTGTACTAAGGATCTAAACATTTGAGGTCATGGATTTTGTTCTATAAGAATTTAACCTCTTTCCTCCATCTGTTATTTCCAATTTTGATAGTTTGTAGATCATTTTGATACTTTTTTCCTTTTCTAAATGTTTTCTAGGTCATATGCTTTGGAGAAGCAATAAACGATATATCTAAAGTCTTGAACACCTAACACAGTTTTTGGTGTCTTTTTTGTACTTCCAATGTGCTTTTGGGGCCATTATCTACACTCCTAGTATAAAAAAATATTATATATCTGCACTACCTTAATTTTTAGAAAATTTCAATGTTTTTCTATTCTTTTTTGTTGTTTGTCTAATGTAGGATTTAGAGATTCCTTTTCATTGTAATACCATGGAAAACTTACATCTTTTTATCCCGGACATCTCAAGGGGAATAAAGATACCCATAGAGGGATTCGAGTACTTCTCTCAAGTCATATTTTGGGGGTTGAATAGGGACTTTGCAATTCTAGGCTAGTAGAAACCCTGACACTGTATTTTTCAAATCTATTCATTTGTTTCATCCTTAGAGTTTTTGAGCTAAGAAAATGGTGGGGTGGTTGCAAGTGTTAGAGATAATCGTTCAAAACAATAAACGATTTATTCAATTTCGGGTGGAACTTCCTCTCGGATTTCCTTTGGAGTATTAGTCATCAACCTCCAAATTTAGATATTAGTAAAATAGCAGAACTACCAAATTTACCCAATACTTGGCAAACCTTCAGGACTTCCCACGGAATTGACAAGAAATAAAACTTCAATTTTAAACCCTTATCATTTCCATCATTCCAAAAACCTTTATCACATTAATTCTTCGCCATTGATCTCCTTCCACAATCTGATGGTTATCGCTTTCCACGCTTGCAAACTAGCCAGATGATCTCCACCATTGATCAATCCTGCTTGATCCAACGATTGACATGTAATATCGCATGGAATCCTTGCCGATGTATAACAATCCGAGGGCATGCGAGAAAAGTAGTTTCCCCATGGTACGTGTCAGCTCCTAAGTGGAATCGCGTGAATTTTCAAAATACAACTTACCACCTTAAGTCCGCATGAGAAATAGCTTTCACCTATGAATACCACCTTTCTATTCCGTTTAACTCTTGTGCTTGTTAGCACATGATGAACGTTAGATCTATTAGATCTGTCGATCAAATGGCTCAGGTATTTTCTTGGATTCCTTGCGAATTTATTAGGTTTTCCTCATTCCGCCAAGGTTTTAGCACTTCCGCCAAGTTTAGTCCTCACCTATTAGATTTAGGGCATCACTAACTAAACTCTATGGCTTTGAAACACGTTAAGTTATTTCAATACATAGTGAATGAAGTTTTAAAACTAATAACACAAGATCATACATAATTCTAATTCTAGATTCCAAACTAGAAATCAACAACACTCAGAAATATTACGAAGGAAGTTCACACCTCCAAGATTGACCATTCATGCAGAGAATACACAGATACATAGAGAGATTTCGAATTTTTATAGCCTAATCCTCCACATCCAAATCCCTTTACATTAATTCAGAACTTACATAAATATTTGTACATATAACAACCATATCCTAAATCAATGGATCGAAACTGCCTAATCCTATCTAATTTGCATGATATTCTCCTTGAGAATCTCAACTAAGCCTAACTAATTGAATTTATTACATGATAATCCAAATCCCTAAATTATAGCTCTAATCCTATCTAGAAAGCTTCGTAAATTGATAGCTAAAGGACCCCACTCCTTTTCTTGTAAACCTTTTTTGTATTTTTGGAATAAATTCGAAGCCTTTTGTCTTCAAGCCTCATGCTCCTACATCAGACTCCTGATGACAAAATTCTTCATGGGCTCCTGTCCATGAGCTCTTCTACATAACTTCCCAACTTCTGTAGCATGGAATCTACCATCCAGGTAGCATCAGCAATTGGTTGATCCTTCCTTTTGACCAAATACTGAAAATACTCTTGTCCCCTTGTCCTTTTAAACACTCTCTTATCGAATATCGTCTCTAGCTGCAACGCCTTTGCTGTGGGTAATTGTTTTACCCAATCATCCTCTTGTTCTTCCTTGTCTTCTGTTGTATCCTCTGCATTTCCACTTTCATACCTGTGCAAGTCAACAACATTGAAAATTGGAGATATTCAAATATTAGGGGGTAATTTAATTCCATATGCATTTGCATAAAATTTCCTCAAGACTCTTCATGGTCCAATTTTCTTAAATTTTAAATTGTTACACTCCCTTTTGGGAAATATTTCCTTCTCAAGTGTGCTAAAACAAATCTCCAACCTCAAAATTAACTTCTCTCTTCTTCAAATATTCTATGCTCTTGTACTTCATGTTGCTATCCTGTAACTGTTGTTTTACCTGTTCATGTATTGCTTGAATCTTTAAAGTGAAATCTTCTCCTTTAGAACTTCTCATTTCAACTTGTCCCAAGTCTCTTAATTCAGACACTCCTCTTTGGTACATTCCATAAATTATATGGAATGGACTCTACCCTATACTCATGTTAGGAGAACCATTATAAGCATATTCATCCTATGCCAAAATTTGATCCCACTGTTTTGGATGTTCACCTACAAGACTTCTCAGAAGACTACCCAAGCTTTTGTTTACAACTTTAGTCTATCCATCAGTCTGAGGATGATAAGTTGAACTAAAACTCAGTTTAGTACCAAGCTTCTTCCACAAGGTCCTCCAAAAATGACCAACAAATTTGGTGTCTTTGTCTGAAACAATACTCTTAGGTAACCCATGCAACCTTACAATATCTTTAAAAGACAGATTAGCAATGTGAGTAGCATCACTAGTTTTATAACATGGAATTAAATTTTCCATTTTAGAAAATCTGTCAATTACAACATAAATTGAATCATTGCCTCTTTGAGTTTTCGGTAAACCCAAAACAAAGTCCATACTTACCATATCCCAAGGTTTATTTGAAATAGGAAATGGAACATACAAACTTGTGTTTTGGCTCCTTTCTTTTGCATACTGAAAGACTTTACAATTTTTCACATACTTCTTCACTTCAGATCTCATCTTTGGCCAGAAATAAAACTGGTTCAACTGCTCATAAGTTTTGTCTGCACCAAAATGTCCTCTAAGTCCACCACTATGTTTCTCCCTGAATAAATTTTCTCTCATAGAACAATTTGGTATGCAAAACTAATTTCTTTTAAACAACAATCCTTCTTGCAAGAAAAAAATCTAGCCACTTACTTCTGTCTAATAAAATAGGATTTTTACAATCTTCAAATGCCTCTTTAAAATATAAATATTTCTCATATAAGTCCTTAAGAAAAAAAAAAACCCAACACTTGAATTTGACTTTCCTGAACTAAAATGTTTTTTTTGCATAAGGCATCTGCTACCTTGTTTGATTGGCCATTTATATGTTTTAATACAAAATTAAAACTTTAAAGTTATTCTACCCATTATGCATGTTTTTGACTAAGCTTTGGATGTTGCATAATGTAATGCAATGCATGGTTTTCTAAATAAAGTATAAACTCCTTAGACATCAAGTAATGTCTCCACTTTTTCAATGACTACACAACTACATAAAATTCTTTATCATAAGAAGAATACTTCTTCTTTGATTCATTCAGTTTTTCACTAAAATAAGGTACAGGTTTGTCCTCCTGACTTAAAACACCTACAATAGCTTCTCCATTGGCATCACATGTCACTTGAAAAGGTTTATAAAAACGAGGAAAAATCAAAATAGGTTTCTCAGTTATCTTCCTTTTCAACGGCTGAAAGTTCTTCTCTACTTCAGCAGTCCGTTTGAATGGTTGTTTATCCTTCTTGATAGTGTTAATAATAGAAGCATTAATCTTACTAAAATTCCTTATGAATTTTCTATAGAAACTAGCAAGACCATGAAAACTTCTTACCTCAAAAACACTTTTTGGTGAAGGCCACTCTATGATTGTCATGATCTTCTCTATATCCATCTTTAATCCATCAACAGAAACAACAAAGCCCAAATATACCAACTCTTCCTTCATGAATGAACATTTCTTTAAATTTAGCAGTAAATTTTCTTGTTGCAACTCCTATAAGACAGAACTCAGATGTCTCATATGTTCCTCTATAGGTCTATTGTAAACTAATATATCATCTAGATATACTATTACAAATTTACCAATAAATTATTTCAACACTTCATTAATAAGCCTGATAAATGTACTAGGAGCATTTGATAACCCAAAAGGCATTACCATCCATTCATACAATCCTTCATTTGTTTTAAAAGCAGTTTTCCATTCATCTCCTTCTCTAATCCTTATTTGATGATAACCACTTTTTAAATCCAGCTTTGTAAAATATCTTGCTCCACTCAAACAATCCACCAAATATTCAATTCTAGGTAAAGGAAATCTGTACCTGATTGTCATTTTGTTGATTTCTCTTGAATCAGTGCACATAATCCAACCTTCATCTTTCTTTGGACTCAACACTGTTGGCACTACACAAGGACTGGAACTCTCTCTAGTAAATCCTTTATCTAACAGTTCCTGAACCTGTTTTTTGATTTCTTCTTCTCTGTGGGAGTCATCTTGTAATCTTCTTTATTTGGTAGATTTTCCCTTGGAATCAAATTTATATGATGACTGATTTTTCTAATGGGTGGTAACTCATTAGGCAAATCATCTACAATAATATCACAATAATTCTCCAGCATCTCTTGAATTTAAATTAGCAAATTAGAAATGTTAGTGGAAGTCATTATTACCTGGGTTTGCAAATCAATGCAAAATTTACCTCATCCTCTTCAATCTTCTGCAAGTATTCCTTTCCACTCAGCAATAGGGTCTTTGGATCAGATTTTCTTGATGCATCCTCCTCTTCCATAGGCAGCAATGTATGATTGGAACCATCTTTACCAAACTTGTATGTGTTATTTTTCCCATCATGCATAGCTCCTATGTCATACTGCCAAGGTTTTCCCAGCAATATGTGACACACATCCATAGGCATCACATCACACAAAAAAATTTATTTTTATTTGCCCAACTGCAACTCCACTTCACACTATTCATTCACTAATAGCTGATGTCATTTTTGAAGCCATGACACCTTGTAAGGTGTTGGATATTTCTTTGTCTTTAATTTCAACTTCTCCACCACTTCTTGAGAGACCAAATTATCTGTGCTACCACTATCAATTATCATTTGGCAGCATTTCCCTTGAACCTTGCACACAATCCTGAACAAAGTCTTTCTCTGTACGGGTTCAACAACTTCCTTTGTTGGCTTTAACAAAACTTTGTTAGCTACCAAATATTCCCCTCTCTCTGGTACATTTTCTTCTTCTGTCACCTTTACTGCTTCTTCTTCAGTCTGAGCAAAAATTGCATTCCTCTGATTTGTTCATGCATTTTCTAGGCACTGATAGGCTCTGTGTCCCAGCTTGTTGCATCTGTAACACCTAATTTCTCTTCCTCTACCTCTGTCTCCTCTTCCTCTAAAAAAACTCCTTCTGCCACTTGCATCACCCTCTGTGGGTGTATGCTGACTCGAGCTACTGCTAGCTCCATCTCTAGGTGTTGTAGATCTTCCTCTACCACCTTGACTTCCCCTTCCTCGAAAAGTACCTCTACCTCTGGAAGAGTGCTTCCTTGTAAGTTTTTCTTCAGCTTTCAATACTTCCTGATAATCCTCTTCTACTATTTTAGGAGACAGCAAACTTATCTCATATTGGATCTCCATTCTAAGACCATTTATGTATCTTGCAACCTTCTCATCGGTATCTTGAATTTTCCAGCTCTTATGCTCACCTTATAAAATTCCTCTGTGTATTCTTTCACTGCCAAAGACCTCTGTCTAAGATTTGCATCTGTCTATATAATGAAAGTTGATAATCACCTGGCAAAAACTTACCTCTCAATTTTTCCACCATCCTGTTCCAATTTTTAATTTTCTACTTACCAAGTCTCCTTCTTTCTACCTGCACTCCATCCCACCAAAGCGTTGCATGTCCTTTCAATTTTGTGACAAAAAATTTCACTCTCTTTCCTCATTCCATTTCTTCATA
The DNA here is from genome assembly GCA_000404065.3 of Pinus taeda. Lineage (NCBI taxonomy): Eukaryota > Viridiplantae > Streptophyta > Pinopsida > Pinales > Pinaceae > Pinus > Pinus taeda. Next base: position 230,789 of record APFE030090389.1, read on the forward strand.
ATCAAATAATTTCTCCATGTCATTAATTGAGCCTATCAACTCGTCAGGGTTTAAACCTCATGTGTAAACTGAACCCTCAAGTCTGGGTTTAGATGTGGATCACAACACTGATTTAAAGAATCTCATTTCAGGAGTAACTTCTACAGGTTCCTATTCTTCTGCAGCTTCAACTTCAGGCTCACTGACATCTCCATCTCTTTGATTTCCCATTTCCACTACTTCTAGTCTATCTTGCATCTCTTGCATAGCTTCCAACACTTCTACATTTGCAACTGGTCTTCCTCTTCTTTGACCACCACCACATCTTCCTACAACTCTGAAAGCCATGTTGGATTTCTTTTTCTGGTCTTTGAGATCCTGATTAGTGTCAATAAGCTACTCTGATACCACGAATGGTGGGGTGGTTGCAGGTGTTAGATATAATTATTCAAAACCAGAAATGATTTCTTCAAGTTCGAGTGGAAATTCCTCTTGGATAGCAAAACTACTAAATTTACCTGATATTTGGCAAACCTTCAGGACTTCCCACAGAACTGATAGGAAATAAAACTTCATTTTTAAACCCTTATCGCGTCTTTCATTCCACAAACATTTATTTTATTAATTCTTCATCATTGATCTCCTTCTGCAATCCGATGATTATCACTTTCCCTGCTCACAAACTAGTCAGATGATCTCCACCATTGATCAATCCCACTTGATCCAACAATTGACGGATAATATCGCGTGGAATTCTTGTCGATGTATAACAAGCTGAGGGCACACGAGAAAAGAAATTTCCCATGCTACGTGTCAGCTCCTCAATGGAATCGCAAGAATTTTCAAAATACAACTTACCACCTTAAGTCCGTGCAAGAAACAAATTTCACCTACGAAGACCGCCTTTTTGTTTTGTTTAACTCCTGCGCTTGTTAGCACGTGATGACCGTTAGATCTATTGGATCTGTTGATCGAACTATTCAGGTCTTTTCCTGGATTCCTCACGAATTTATCAGGTTTTCCTCATTCCGCCAAGGTTTTAGCGCTTCTGCCAAGTTTAGTCCTCACCTATTAGATTTAGGATATCTCTAACTGAACTCTGTAGTTTTGAAATACGTTAAGTTATTTCAATACAAATTGAATGAAGTTTTAAATGTGATAACACAAGATTATACAGAACTTTAATTCTAGATGCCAAACTGGAAATCAACAACACTCAGAAATATTATGAAGGAACTTCAAACCTATGGGATTGACCACTCATACACAAAATATATAGATACACAAATATATTTTGAATTTTTACAGTCTAATCCTCCACAGCCAAATCCCTTTACATTAATTCAAAATTTACATAAATACTTGTACATACAACAACCATATCCTAAATTAATGGATCGAAACTGCCTAATCCTATCAAATATGCATGATATTCTCCTCGAGAATCTCATCTAAACCTAACTACTTGAATTTATTACATGATAATCCAAATCCATGAATTCTAGCTCTAACCCTATTTAGAAAGCTTTGTAAATTGACAGCTAAAGGACCCCACTCCTTTTCTTGTTAACTTTTTTTGTATTTTTGGAATAAATTCGAAGCCTTTTGTCTTCAAGCCTCATGCTCCTTCATCAGAAAACCCCATTTTATTTAATATTGAACTCCTCTTTCTTTCCTGTTTGGATCCCCCTTCGATGATAGGTCTTTTAGATATCTGGAATTAAGAGACAAAAATCATTATTTTCTTGTTGTTTTTACTCCAAAGAGTTGGTTGTAGATTAATGAATTAGATCCCATCAATATTCTTGGTTGTTTCCATACATATTTCAATGTTATTTTTTCCTTCCTTTTCACCTCTTTTTTTCTACATGAAACCCTCATAGGATAAGTAATTTCTTGTTAAATTGTGAATTCTTGAAAATGTTCATTTGCATAGCTATATTTACTATTTTTCAATGTTTAAATTCGTTACAAAGGATTTACTTTTCAAGTTCAACACATCACACTTGCACACAATTTCACACCACTCAAGTTAAACACTTAGTTCATGACCCCAAGTTGAGCGCCTAAAATCAATCTTAATCAAACACACATTGATTAAGCCAAATTGGGCACCAAAACAACCTATTAGTTAGGTTACAGCTAATGGGATATGCATCCAAATAAAACCATTGGTCGCTATACATTAAAACATAGTGGTTGACCTTAAAGAGATTAAAATGCTTCATCATCCATTAGTGCAAAATCGACACATAGAAGAAACTTGAGAAGGAGTTAAGGCTTAGAATGCATATACTAGTAGTTCCCATAAAGGCTCGAAACCCTTGGTTGGGAATCTATCCAAATTTAACACCCATAAGTCGATATTTTGTCACTCCCACTATATGAAGGTAACCTTAGTGGCCATTATTCTAGGAAAACTTAGTTATAGGTGCCCATTGTGGGAAGTAAATTCACCATAGATAGATACTTATGGGTCTTCAAGATTTCATCACCTAAAAACCATAAGGGTAACTATCCATTATACCTTCACTCATCTTACTAAGCATGATTAGCAAACACCTGGGATATTTGGAAGACAATTCTAAAACATAGTCTAGGTAACTAGTTCATAACCATGGAAATTAGTTCAAGAACAACAACACCATGTAGATCCATTGACCATCAATTGGCCTATTAGGCTAGAGTATTTTTCTTTTATAGGATGAGGCTACTTGAGTTATATTAGCATAAAATCACATATAAAACCACATTGCACTACCCATGCACATTATTTCTACTTATAGCTTATTAATTTTATTCACTTCCTTATCCCTCTGACATCCTAGATTCAACCTAGTTTCATCGTCATACACTTTGTGTCGACATCATGGATCTTATAAAGTACTAAGCATGGAGATTTTGATGCCTTCACCCTTATTTTTCTCTCAGATGATTAGTTACACTCTCTCAATGAGTCAAGGTCCTCCCCCCTAGTCCACCTTCAAGCTCTAGCTCTTTTAATTCATCTAGTATTTCATCTTCCTCTAGTTCCAACCAACCCAAACCCGCTACTAATATGGCATGTGTCAACCTCGATAGTAATTTAAGCCCTAATGTGGGTGATAACACTAAACATAATTTTTGTGTTAATGTGAGAATTAACATGGGTCCCACTACATGAACCAATACACGAACCGTTGTCGGAACGAATGTGAATCAACCTTTCCTTTTGTTTATGGCTAATTTGATCCTCCAATATTTAAGCTAGCTAATAAATTATCCTCTCCTCAATGATTTGACATGGCCCCTAATGACAACCAAGATTCCCTCAAATATCCCCAATTTTCAGGGTAATCTAGGAGAGGACCCCACTAACACATCTAATCCTTCTAGATGTGGTTTTATTCAAACTCCATAACTAAAGATTCGGTTTGATTTCATCTCTTTTAACCCACACTAACTAATGTAGCTGGAAAATGGTACATTAATCAACCTCATGGAACCCATTAAGTATTCACCACTATTGAGAGTATTTTTCTATCTTACTTCCATTTACCATTTTTCCATGACATGGGCATCAATATTTTTACCTCATGCTGCAAAACCACTGCCATTCACATTATTGACCACATTCAAGAGAAACATAGGTTGTGGAGCTTTTACAAAGCTCCAGAACTTAATGATCATTTCTTCATGGATTGGTTCCTAAAGTCTCTCCTTCCTTCCATCACCAAAGGTGCCGCTTCAATATTCCCTTGAATTAAAGAAGAGGTTGTTTAGAAGGATGTGAGATACAATAGAATCTATGCTGAGTTAGACTACCTTTACACCATCATCACAGATGCCCCACACTCACTCCACGATGAAACTTCAACACTAGGGGCATCCCATGTTATAAATGTCATGATCAATTTGTTGCATCCCATTAACTTTCCCCATGTCCACTAGAACATATGGGATATCACCAATGTTAGGGGGAACTAGTACCTCCTAAAATTTCTCCCCTCTTGATCCCTCTCATGTTTCCTCAAAATGGGACATTAGTATATCATATGCCTATTCCCATCCACATAGAATATTGTTCATAGGCACACTTGTACTACTCCCAACTATTAGAGTGTAATGGTGAACACTTATTATCCTTTTCTCTAGCTAAGTACTCTAGCCCCACTAGAATTAGCACCACAAGCTTCCATGCTTCAACATACACCACCCCAACAAGGTTTAGTGTATGCCTAAAAAACATTAATAATCACCCTAATTCAAATAATATAGTAAGGGGAAGGGAAAATAAAATGCATCAAATAAGGGAAACCTAGGGAACTAGGGCCAAACAATGGAAGAAACTCAAATAGCGTGACCCAACAAAAGGACACTTTTCATTAGGAAAACAAGGTTATTCAAACAAATAATGTGTGTGCATGTTGTGGTACTTATGACCACTATACCCATGAGTGTTCTCTTCTCCCTAAAATTCATCATGCATGGGAAGCACAAGAGAATGCTAAGCATGGTAACCAACCACCTTCCACCTCAATTCAAACTCCTTCAAAGTTGGTTGTGGCTAGGAACCTATTTCCTAATTAAGGATATTGGACCATCATTGGTGACCAAATTGCTCCTCTTATTCCAACACCCAATCCTTTTAGGAATGGAACCCACCAAATCTTGATAATGGATTCTACTGATATCAACCTCTCCACTTGGTTATGTTAATATGTTCCTCCTATACATAGTCAGTTGATGCCATCCACAAGGCCTCTATCATCACTCAATGGAACCATGCAGATCTTTTGACCATTAGTTGAGGCACAACCTAAGATCACTAAGTGTCGCTTACATCGAAATGCAACCAATTCCCATGCATGAGCCACCCATGAATACAAGCCAATTGTCAAATTCCCCTTCTTCCATGTTAGCTTTGGAAGTCATTCATGCATGCCCTTCACAACGAAAGGCTAAAATATTTTCTTTGGGTGTTGTGGATCCCTCAAATGATCCATGATCCTCTTCAATGTCAGTAAGTAAGACACTCCATGTCTCCCCCCATCTATAGCTTTCCAAATTCTAGTATCCATCAAGAGTGCTATCATTCAATGATGCATTATTTATGAAGGGGCTTTCATCTATGTGATTTTCACCCAAGTATAGAGAAACCCTGGATCTCCCAAAATTATACCATCTACAATCACTTAATGAGTGTATGATGGTCACCCCTTGCATCCAATAGGATTGTACCAAAATCATCTTATCGAGATGGCTAGAAAGTAAGTCTTTCTATATGTGGAGATTATTACTACCTCTTTATACTATAATCTTCTCCTAGGCCATAGCTTCATGTACATGATGAAAGTGTTTTGATCTTCCATTTACTAAACAATGAGATTCCCTCATAATGGGGAGATAGTTACCATTGACCAACTTATGTACTGCAATCCTAAGCTTTCAGGTAACCCTAAAAATGTTATCTCCTTGATGGTTAGTAACCATGTTGTGCCTTCCTTAACTGAAATCATCCTTGGGATCTACGAACACTCTTCATTACTTCGGAACTATTATGGCCTATCACCTACCATTTATACACCTATCTCCTCTCAGGTATGCATTGTATCTAGATCCCAATCCTTCCAATAGCATGGGACCTCTTTCCAATAGCCATCTACTAAGCACTCTACCCATATAAATTTCACACTTGTAATTAGGGGTATTCCCCTTAGTCATTATCCATTTAGCCAAATTAATTTACTATTCCCTCCAATGGGAGTGGTGAGTAAACCAATAATGACCATGTTGAGTTAAAAATAAAATATTGGGGATGCCATTTTCATACATGGATCCTCCATCATTAACCTTATTAAACTGACTCAAACTTCAAACAACTTGCATACCCATTCAACCTATTTTTATGGCCCATTTTTGCTACTTTAGTTATAGTTCAACCCCAATAGGATTTCAATTCTAATTTTCAAGTAGCTAGCAAGGGGGGCACTAAGAAGACAATACAAGCTATGGCCACTCAAGTTTCTAGACCAATTCCACCACCTCCTCGTGCTTTTTGTGATCTTGTTGGCCATATCACCAACATCTATATTTCGCTCACTAAGCTCAGGGAGCTCATCAACTTGGATGAAATTAAACTAGACCCAATTATTCCATAAGTTCAAATCACTCCTCATGAATCATCCATGAAAACAAGTATCTCCACACAAATGATGCATGTGCTTTTTATGAACATTATTTTCATCACTACCGTCAGCTTACACACTTTCATGATAACCTTATTGTTGTTGGTGAATTGCAAGCCACTCATAGTGGAACTTATACTCCTCTACTTGTGACCCTAGTGCATCCATTATACCATGGAAAATGTCAATCAACAATTTATGTAAATTGTTTCCTTGGATGTGGAAATGGCTAAGAATATAGTGTATATCCTTTACATGTAATTTTCCATGAGACCGATATCTTCAAAACTACATGTACCATCTTATCAGGAGCATCCAAACGCACCTCCCATGTCCTATGTCACCTCAATCTCAACATCAATGGAAATTCAATCTACTAGTCTTAAATCTATATCTATAAATTTTGTGGATGTGAACCATCTCACCCATTCTCATGCATATGATTCAGTGTTTTTTTTTATCTTCTATTTTAAGTTGTCTCTCACAGTCTCACATCCTAGTATTTCATTTTGATGAGGGCATTATGGAATCCCTTAGCACCCTAGAGTACCCATGGGATGATATGCATCATCATTCCTACTTTCTCCTACAGCAACTTCATCACTTAGACTAATATAATATAGAATTGAATAACTTCATCCACAATATTCTATGTTGGTTCAAGAGCCATATCCCTTCAATGAATTATTTCGAGGAAAATATGACCAATATTTCACCTATAATCAAGGTGGAGATATCTATCAAGGCTAGAACCAAGGAATACATCCCACTGTGGGAAAAATGTTCACCTTAGGGATTTCCTCCCACACTGAATTGTTCAAATAATTCCAAGATGTCTTTGCTTGGTCCTATTCTAAGATGCCTAGACTTGATCCAACCATTGTTGAACATCTCATTTACACATGGCCTGATTCCATCCCTATCCACAGCAATAAAATGCATATTCACCCTGCCAGAAGAGATTCCATGAAGGTTTCAATTGATAAGTTCCAAAAAGAAGACTTAATATACTCTATCCTTGTGTTGTACTATGTAACAACCCCCCCATCTATGAATAACAATATCTAGGTTAGATATATACATGGGGACCCTTTTTAAATTTTTACCCTTAGGAAAATAAAACCTAAGTCTAAGAAATTGCCTTGAAAAATCTTGCAAAACAACCCAAGGATGAGATCCTTATCCCAAATCGCAAATCGTACTTTTCCATGTGACTATCATAAAACACCTTTAAAAAATTGCGATGCACGATCAAACCTCCCACTACAATATACCGCTTATAAGCACCTTGTCAGTTCACAAATCACACTTCACAAACATCGCAAGTAATTAAGCTATGAAACTATAATGTCCATTAACGATTTGTGAAATGTGACATTGCGACAATCATGATTGCATTTCGCCTTATAGAAATCACAATGTTATATTGTAGCCGTTTGAAAGTTGTGATGTGCAAAGAAGTGTGGTAAGTGTGTGAAATAATTCTATTTTAGATACAAAAACAAATGAATTGATAGGTTAATAAATATTTAGCGGCCCGAGGAGAGCTAATCATTTTCCAAGTTATGGGTAGTTAACATTGAGTATCTCATTACACCTTTCTCACGATCTAAGGTCATTTCAGAAGTGCTTTCAATCTTAATTGCATGATATCTTCTCCATTTCACGCAAGCTACAAAAGACATGTCATTGAGGAAGATGATGCAGAAACAAAAAAAGCAGAGCATTGCAGAATCTAAGTTTACAGATATGGCTCCCATATTCTTTCATATAGTATGCAGTTCTGATCGAGGAGAAACATTTTAGGAGGTCATTTATAATAGGCTTGAGGACGAGCATCCCAAGGTTACTGTTACAAGAGAAACAATTGATGCAACAAGACCTTTGAGGATTCAATTCAAGGACACTACCTATTCTTTCTTGCATAGGATAGGAGCGAGGGCTAAAATCCTCCCATACATGGATATGATCAAGTGGGTGGTCAAAAACCTCACCATTGAAGATAGAAAATTCAGGAATTAAAGAAACGAACTCATGGGATCATTCAGAGCAGAAGACATGAAGAAAATGTATTATATACCTGATCCTCAGGATATATATGATAAGACATACATGGCCAACTTTGCAAAGAAGAACCCAGACCCCTTCAAGCTGATTCAGGGCTAGAGAGTATTGAAAATATGTTGGATACCTAATCCTCAATGGGTTAGTGTGGAAGCCAAATAGACAAAAAGAAGTCCAAGAGACCTTAGGATGTGAAACCCAATGGTTAAACAATGTACTATAAATGTATATTAGTTGTTAATAAAAGATGTATTGTCATGTTTTATCCTTCAGATTCTCTTGCTGCCCATGTGTGTTTAACATGGTATCAGAGCAGGCATATCCTTGCCCTGCATAATTAATTCGAGCCATTTGTTTTATGGCCTTTCTGTGTAGGTTATCTTTTCCATGACTTCTGCATTTCATGAATATTTTCTCAGCTAAATTTTAGTCGTAACCTGTCAATTCTTCTACTATCCATCAAACTTGCCCACTGTTCGTTGCGCATGAATCAGAAGACTTATTAGTGTGTCATCGTATCACTGATCAAGCCAACAAACATTCCTCTCTCTGTCAGCGAAATTGTAGCAAATGCTCTTTTGGTCAGAGCGCAGGTCTCAAATTATTTTTATATAGTGTAACTCCTCTGACATTTCTATTGCCCCAACAAACCGTGTACAATGTTTCTTTCCCAAATTTAGTTTCTTTCTGCAAAACTTGAACGTTTTATTCTAGTTCATAGCTGGTTCATAATTTCTCCTGATCCTTTAACGCTCCCTTCTCCGTAGCTCCCTATCTCCCTAACGCTTTGTGGTGTTCTCCTTGTTGAAACTGTTACCTCTCACACCAGAGCCCTTACACTACCCAATGTTGGTATCTCTACAAACGCTCATTTTTCGTGTCAAGCATTACTTCATAGGCTCTTGGATCTTGATAAGGGCACACATTGATACGATTCTCGTGGGCCCTGCATCCACTCAATAAAATGCCCATGTCGGGATGTAGTTGTTTAACCTCATCCACGTAATTAACCAGCCTTCTAACTGTGTAGCTGGCCGCATCACCAAATTCCAAATACAAAAACTTTTTAATGTCTTTAGCGTCCATATCAAAGTTATTGGTTCAATGTCTCACTATGCCCAACAACGAGTCCAATGGCATGAACGTTCTTGTCCTCGAACGCTATGCTATTTATTGATCTGAATGGAAGAATCCAAATTACTCAATATTTTGATCTCTTTTGACGGTCTTGATTTTTCTGTTTCTCCATTGCTCCAGACTGGGAGCCGAGGCATGTACCTCTCAATGGCAGAGTCAAAATTATTCAATATTCCTTTTCCTTTCATCTATATTAATATTTATGTTTCCCCTTCAAGCCTTTTGAAGGATATTTCACTGAACCTACAATCATAAAGTACCATTCGATTCAACAGTTTAACAGAATCTGGCAAACATTTCAAGGCTTTGCAATGTCGAAGCATCAATTCCTTCAAGTTTGTAAGGCTACCCAACGAAGACGGTAGTATTTCCAGGAAAGGGCATTCTATAACGAGAAATTCCAAATCCATGAGATTTCCAATGGCACCTGGCAATTCTTTGCAGTGTGTACCCAAGAAATGTAAGTTCTGCAAGGACCATTGATGGGGTGGTGCATTTTGAAATTTTTTTGAAGGGCTATATGTTGGTGTTTTTGTTCCTTTTTTCTGTGTTGTACACTGGTGCGTTTTGAACGCTTCCCTTGTTGAAACTGTGACTAGCTTCCACGTATATTGGACACTGTTTTGGTGTATTACATTGGTGTATTGAACGATGTCTTCAATATTACTCCATCATACACTTCACGCCCATCAACTGAACTTCTTGTTCCGTTTTTATAAAGTCTACTTTCTATTCTCTCAGTGCGAAATTATTTGTCAAACATTTTCACTACATACGGTAAACATCTCTTTCTTTCTTATAGTAAACTATTGGATTTTATGCATTGTTTCTCACTGTGATACTGTGCATAAGCTGGTTTGTGCGTTTACTTATGTGCGGAAGACCGAATGACTTTGCCTTTGTAAACCTACTCTGCTACAGTGACATGCCCTACCGTGAAATTTCAAATGATACGTATACATATTAATGGTGCATATGTATATTTGTAGTCCTACATTCTCATATACATTGAATTCCATTTAATTTTTTATGCATTGAATGCCCTTTATGGGGTCATTGCGTTTGTGCTGCTAGCATTGAGCTCACTAAATTTCTAGCCATTCCGGCAAGTAGATCGGACCAGAGAGAAGCAGAAATCTGGTATCTCCAATGCTGAAGCAAACCATTGTTTCCTTTGAAGAAAGAGGCAAGATCAGGAAAAATTTGTTCGTACCCTAGTCAAAGCATTTATATATGAGCATTCAAGTATTGTCCATGACATAGTGCTATAGTTGTTGAAGTTTTGATAGCCATCATTTCAACTTTGAAAGCGAAGGAGTATTTGAAAGATCCAAGCAAGTTTGCAATTGTTGCTGCCCATTGTGGCATTGTATTTAAAACTCATTATAGTGCATTGATTCCTTGATTTGACTGCTGCATAAAAATTTTGGTGGACTGATTGTAATCTTTTATGGAGAAAAGTTTTGTCGGTTTTATTGTCAGAACATAATGCAAGTCATGAGTAAACCCTTATTTTTTATGTAATGGATTGTAATTGGTGCTTGCTGGTTGCACACTGATCATTTGCTGACATTTATAAAGGATATTGCTGTGTACTATGAGTGGGTATTAGTTTTCTGCATTGAATAGTAGTTGTGATCAGTGTTTAAGGTGTAAATATGACATTGAAGAAAAAATGGCCAGAATCAGTGAAGTATTAGAGTTCCTCAAAACTCTTTTATTGTCTTCTAATCATGATACATTAAAACTCAGCAAAGTTTCTCTCACAGACATTCAGGTCTATCTACAAAATGCACAAGAGAAATTTGATTTTTTGCAGCTCGAATATCAGCTACAACAAGAAGAACTAAAACAGAGGAGTCATCATTCTGAACATGTTTCTGTTAAGAACATTGAGACTACAACCCATCAGAAGCAAGTCAATAATGTTACAGTTGATTCAGGTTTAGTACCCAATAAAGCAGCAGTTGTACATGCAGATGCAGAAACTCAATCTGCATTTCTCAAGCCCATCATCAGACTTTGGGAACAGCTTGTCCACAACAAGCACAGAACTAGTCTTGGATATGACAAGGACTTGTCCTTTCATATTCTAGACTACTCAAAGCCCATTTAGTTTCAGAGTGCTGGATTCATTCATGACAGTTCACCTCTAGCTGTTCTAGATTTTTCTCCTCTTCCACAACAACAACAACAGATTGTAAAATGCCAACACTGTGACCAAGTTGGCCATTTGAAAGATCACTGTTTTGATCTTCATCCATGTAAGCACTGTCATAAAACCACCCATTCTTCACATAGATTCTTCAGAAAAAAAACGTCTTGCAAGAACAAAGATTCATCTTGGATGGATCGCTTCTTGTCAATGGGCATCAACAGCCAAGAAGATATTCCAATCACATGTTAGAACTTGTTCCAGAGTATTGAACAGTCTTGCAGTTGAGTTTCTCCATCATCTCACCTTGTATCTAACAAGGGGGAATATGATGGTCATCTACAAGCTTCAAAGTCACATCAAGCGAGCCTGAGCCACAACCTGCCATACTAGTTTCAGAGTTGTAGCCAGAGACAACAATGCCCCTAAGCATGCCTTCAGTTGGTAATCTGGGACACTTCCTCTAGCAGAAGACTTCAGCTTCTTGCCAGTTTCAGAAGAATTCCAAGAACAAAATTGAGAACACTTCCTCTAGCAGAAGACTTCATCTTCTCGCCAGTTTTGGAAGAGTTCCAAGAATTGCATTAAGCATTCCAAAGTTGTTGGTCATCCTTAAACCATCAAAGGTTGAGACTTCCCTTTTTAGGTTGAAGTTCTCCCTTTTATGAAAGGTGAGACCTCTCTTTCATGGTTGAAGGTTTCCCTCTTCAAAACAATAGGAGCACTTCCTCTAGCAGAAGACTTCAGCTTCTTGCCAGTTTTGGAAGAGTTCCAGGAATTGCACTAAACATTCCAGTGTTGGTGTTCATCCTTAAACCACCGCCCTTTATACCAACATTTCAGAGAGCACATTCAACCTAGTGCTGACATGCATTTTTTGCACATTTTTTATTACAGCTATCTTCTTGGACTCATACATAACCCTTTGGATTAAGGGGGGGAATGTTGGACAACTAATCCTTAATGGGTTAGTGTGGAAGCTGAATAGACAAAAAGAAGTCCAAGAGACCTTGGGATGTGAAACCCAATGGTTAAACAAGGTACTATAAATGTATATCAGTTGTTAATAAAAGATGTATTCTCATGTTTTATCCTTCAGATTCTCTTGTTTCCCATGTGTGTTTAACACAACAAATTCAAATTTGACAAATTGGGTGTTATAAAACCAACTCACAAAAAGATAGAAAAGATAGTTGAACGCCTTATAATTTCAGCCTCTTTAAGGGGCAATCTCCTTTACATTACACAAATGAACAATTCTTGGATGATACAAATGAAAAGACCTCCTTTCTATATATAGGAGTCTAGGGGGTCATAATATAATCAGAGCCGACATAACAATAATAATGTAAGGGCACAATAATAACAATAGTGGGCTTCTATGGGGCACAATAGTAACAAAATGGGCACTACATGGGTACATCAATAAATAAGGGATTGTAATAATAACAATAAGGGGTTACACTAGTAGTATAGGAGCCTAACATCCCCCTCTCCTTCAAAAAGTGTTGTCCTCAACGCTTGAGTAGTTATTGATGCTTCTGTATAAAATTCTTGTCCTCCCATGTGGAATCTTCAGTGGGTATGTTCTTCCACTTGATGAGGTGCTGTGAAATTGATCGATTTCGTAGTTGTCGTGTTCTTGTTTCTGTGACTGCTCCAAGTTCCAATATGATTTTTCCTTCCTCTTCAATTTCCGATAATATTGTTCGAATTGGGATATTTTACAACTTTTGAATAAGTGGCCATACTTCTTCATCCTTCTTCCATTCATCCCTTGCTTCATTTATCCAATCTGGTTGGATAATAGAAATATCACAAAACAATGCTTCCACATCCTCATCCTTTCTTGAGAGTGC
>APFE030090391.1:0-16188 GCA_000404065.3 Pinus taeda
AATCCATAGACATGATCCATATGTCTAAAAATAGACATAGTCTAAAAATAGACTTGCGCCAAAAATAGCCTGCAGGACCACTTAGTGAAGGCGACTCCTTTCCACTAAGCTTCATCATCTTGTTGCATTCTCAACAAGCATTTCTTGTTACACACTTTTCAACAATTAATGATTTCTATAGAGTGATCTTGGCCAAAGTTTGGCAGGGTATCACAAAATTGAAGTCATTTCCACATGCAGCTAGACAACCATAGCAGATGACTCAACCACTGCAGGTAGAGTGACAAATAGAGACAACATTCGACGTTAGGATTTTGAGGGTACCAGCTAGAGATCTATAGTTCGAAGAACTAGAGGATAGGGAATAAGATAAATCCTAGAGTAGTGTCAACATGAACATTTATGTGTTGTTGATTCAGGTACTACATGAATTCCACCAGAGCATAACAACTACATTGTAAGAGCAGGAACAATGAAATTCGTTGTGGACCAATCAGGTGGAAAAGGAGAAATCTTCTTTGAAAAAGGAGTTGGAGAAGTTGGCCAAGCAAAGAGATGAGGTATGGTAGCAACAACATCAACTAGAAACATCCATTGTGGACACCTGTAGCACAGTCCTTGAATTGAATTTTTGTGAAGAGGATCCACCAACAAAGAAGGTCATGAAGCTTCCCTTCACAATAAAGGAATCAAAGAATATGCTTGCAAAGATGAAATTTGACTATGAAGTGCATATTTTTGAGCTACAAATAAGGCTACAGCCAACCACGCCACCAGAAGTACGGGAGCAAAGGGAAAATGATTTAAAGTCTTCACTAAAAGGCGTCTCCGACATAGTGGAGGATTATCGAAAATGAATAAATAACACTATGCAAATTTATACCTCACTACAGGACTATCCAAACATCTAGAATATCGAGGAGGAATTACAGGTGAAGCAGAAGCGGTGGGAAGAGATCCTACAAGATGATCTAAACATCCAGAAGATCGAGGAGGAATTACAGGTGAAGTAGAAGTGGTGGGAAGAGATCCTAGCAACTGCGAAGACCCTACCAATCTCCCAGAGGCTTGCAAACATTACTGAAGGAATGAACCTCTAGAAACAGATATAATATCTTCAAAGGAAGGAGAAAATCTTTCGAGAGAGGACTCAACCATGGCAGGATGAGGCCCTCCAACCTTTGCAGGGAACGGATGGAAAGCTCAAGTAGTTAAAGAAAATGGAGAAAGAAATACTGCAAAAGAATTATGGTCCAACTACAGAGGCATTATTGGAAGAGGTTCGTCGAGAGGAGAAACAAGTAGTAGAAATAGTCCAGTAGTACAACACATTCTACAATGGCATTGCAGCAAAGATCAAGGGCACTTTAGCTGAGTGACTCGAGACAAGTCACATGTGAGTTTTGGGGGCAGGTTGGGCACAACCCAACTTGTTCTAGTTTTGGTCAAAGACTACATCATGAGGTGCAGAGCGCGTAGAGCCCGCAAAGTTATATTTGTCGTGCAATGTCTAGGGGCTTTGGGGTGGGTCAAAACCCCTTATTTTGCAATGGGCATTGCGTGTTAGTTCATTATTTTTTCAGATCCATAGTATGTGGACTATATTTTTGTAGTAATGGAATCTATATAAGGAGATGTAATACTTCGTCAAAAATAGAACTCATATATGAATAATTAATCATATCTTTTGTCTTTAGTTTGTATTTTGTGCACCAAGAGAAGGTTTTACAACTGAGTGTGTAGACCACGTACAGCTGAGTGTCCAGAGGCCTTGAATAGTTTGTAGCTGAGTGTGCAGACCACCCGTAGTTGAGTGCACGAAGGCCTTGAATAGTTTGTAGCTGAGTGTGCAGACCACTTGCAGTTGGGTGCGCATGTCAAAGAAGTTGTGTGTATTAAAGATATATCTTAATAAAGAAGAATGAGTTTGGAAAATTCTTGTATATATGTGTTCAATATCTATGTTCATACATACTATTATGCATGCTTTTTACTGAATTATGCAAAAAGAAAATATGTTATACTATTTTATGATATGTTTATGAAATAAGTACAAATATGTGAAGTAAAGCATCAACACGAAGTCTTTTATCTATGTGAAGTTATAGATAAGTATAAAACATAAGTAAACATATGGGTGCCACAATGTGCATATCCCTATGGCTACAAAAACTTGGTTCTGCAACCTCCCATAATCGCTTCGGGTGAGATTGCGATTTGCTTGCAGGTCATTGCCAAAATGGCCAGTGGTTGAGGGTTTTGTTGGTGTGCAGTACACTTTGAACCTAGGCCCAAGCCCCTTAAGCCAACATCAAGTTTGTATCTTAACCAAGTCTGATGAAATCAAAATGAACATAAATTAAATGTAAGTTGAGTAAAAAATAATCTTTTTACAAAGTAACATTTGGTTAAATTATTATATCATTGTGCATCATTGCATAGTGTATAATAATATATATAATCTCACCTTGCATTCAAGATTTAGACCCTAGGTTTTCAAGGTTATAAACTATATTTTATGTTATTAATGACTACTTTGTCAACCATTATGTTCTAACTATTATTTGACTCATTTTTTTTCTACATGATAATTCATTACATTGAATATTTAACTACTACATATGTTAGAAACCAGGAAAATACTGAGATGGGGATAAATCAATATTATGAGAATTTTAAAACTTTCTTTCATAAGTAAAGAATAGTAGGATAAACACTTCAACAACTATTCATATAAGCATCACAAGTATCCACACAAGAACCACATATTAAATACATAGATTATTCAAACTTCTCTTAAATTACTTTCACAAATGAAAGCTTCGACTTGTTGTTACAAAGTTCTCTAGATCCAACTAGAAGGAAGCTACCACTCCCTAATTTATCAACTACTACTGAAAGGAGAAACTACCCCTATTTTATCAATTACCACTGCAAGAAGCTACAACCCCTGATTGTTTACCAGCCATTACTGGAAGGACCTACAAACCCTGATCTGCAAGTTTCCACTTTCTTGGCCTCCTTGATTCATCTTTCATTCCATTTTCAAACTAAAATCATGAAGGCCACTTATTTTCATAAAACAAATAAATTCCTCCTCAATCACATACCCCAATCACCATCAAAATCACCTTCAACGCCCTCTAATCTCTAATCTACACATAGCACCAACACCAATAGCAATAGCACAAAACCTACTTCTTGTGAATTCTATTATGCTTATAAAGAATAAGAAGTGATATTTTTATTTTTTATAACTTTAGTTAAGTTCATTTCTTTAACATGCATAAAATCTTATTTTTTCTTATGTCCCATTTTTTTCAATTCTTCTATATGTGTTCCTAAAGTAATTAAACTCTACTTTGTTATCTATGTTAGAGAAAATGAGTTAAAGTACCAATTTCCTCAATTTTGGTGAGTTAAAGGATTTAGCAGTGAATTTCTAAATTTGGTGAACTGCCAGATTTGGCTAATTTTCCAAATATGTTGTTAAATATGTTCATGCTAATAAAAATGTTTCCAAATTGTCCATGTCATGTTATATAAGCTTTAGTGCATTGTCAAATTTGTGGAAAATCACCAAATATGGCCCAAATTACCAAATTTCAAAGTTGTCGACTCATTCATGTGATAGGCCCTTGGTATAAGCGCATAGGTGCTTAAATCATGACTATGGAATGGAATAGACCCAAGGTGTTTACATAGAAAACCTTCACAAATAACCATCTGCTAAGCCCCATTTATGTTACAGCTTTGAGGGCTTAACCATTGTCCTAAACCTCTTCTGTTATCAATCACGTCACGCATATCACTTGGTCATGGAGAAAACCTTTAGTCCCCATCTTTATTTCCTCAGAAAAAATCAATGAAGCACCTTTGTTTACCTCCAGGGTCAAACCTTTAGGATTATGTGTCCCGATGGGGCTGCGCATGTATACATGGACCAATTTAAACATCGCCAAAATGACATGTTATGCCTACTCACATGCCATCGTGTCTCGGTGCTACATCATCTCGATGAATTATTCGTAAAAAGTTCAAGAATCGTTGGGGTGCTTGGACTTCCAAGGTTTGGGGTGACATTTCCCTGTGGGACCTCATGTCACACTCATGGACCAATAAGAATATTGTTAGGGTTATGTTAGTGCCACCATGTATGCCACCTATACAATGATGCCACATGCCACTAACTAAGTGGTGCCATGTGTCACATATTTTTGGCCCACTTGGCCATGCAAATATGCCAAATTTTCATGCCACATGTCACATCTTCATTGGTACCATGTATCATGGTGACATCATCATGCCATCATAGCTCCATGTCACATGCAGCCAATAAAATCGTGCCACGTGTCCTCCCATGGTTTGTCCACATTTCCTATCTTCCATGTCATCATATGAATGTAGGGGGTCTCAGGCCTGCGCTTTTCGGTGGATTCTTCATTAATTTCAAAGGATAGGACAAGCATTTCTATGGAACCTAACAAGAATTTTCCCATTTCCCCAGCTCTGTTAACCTTGACCTTTTGCTTTGGATATCCTTTGGAAACTCCAAAGGAAATACTTCTAGGTTGGCCTATCATGTGGGATCCTCCACACACTTACCATTGGTCCAACACTTTATCATTGCAAAAAATAACCTTGCCACCTCTCTCAAAACTATTTCCCCAAATGTTTTAACCTGTGCACCTTGGATAAATCCTAGTTAAAGACTTACGGGGTGACATGTCTAATATGGGCTTGCTTCGTTTACCAACTATCATTTTGTTGCACCAACCCTTTGTGGTTTCATGGTTAAGGCGGGAGGGGGTCCACTTTTAATAAGGACCATTAATCTTGTGATCAATTGTTTGGTAAATATTGCCTATCATGGACCCCCCTATTGTTAACCCTTGGGCGGGCATGGGCCCCCACAATTTGTTTGATTAGCTAGTGTAGACACATGGCACCTCATATGCCCATGTATATTCTCAGGTTTTAACTCTCATCCTCCACGAGCTACACCATAATTATTGGAAAATGACAAAACTTCACCAAAACAACATAAAATCTATAAATAGATAACCCCAACACCAAAGCGAGTTTTCCACTTTAACCTGTAAACTTCAACTGGCCATATCTTTCACTCAAGTTATTATTTTTCAAACTTCAATATACCAATGGAAATATCTTTCTGAGCTATATCTATTTGATTAGTTTCCAAGTGCACATGAGCTAATCTTATGAACTGTAAATGGCTCCAAAGTCTATATTCGATCAATTTTCTAGCAACCACATGTGCCTTGGCCATCAATGAGAACTTATGTCTAAAATTCTCCCACTTTAGTATTGATGGAAACACTAAAAACATAATCATAAAATAAAAGTGTACTCTTACTTCTCATACTTCTCCCGTGCTACTCCCCTACTTCTCTTACTTCTCTTACTTCTCCCCCTTTGGGTACTACTCCCCCTTTGATGTACTTCTCTTACTTCTCTTCCTTCTCCCCTTTTAAGTACTACTCCCCCTTTGATGTACTTCTCCTCTACTTATCTTACTTCTCTTACTTCTCCTCATTTAGGTACTACTCCCCCTTTGGTGTACTTCCCCCCCTTTTACATCAATGGAAAAGAGACTAATGTGCTCCCTCTACAATTTAGTTATCCTTGTCTTGTTGATCCTGTGGACTTGGAAGCTTACTTTTAATATATTTGTTAGTATGAAATTTCTTGGAAGGTGTACCAAAAACATTCCACTTAAGTCACTGGTGACACGTGACCCTAAGAACAAATTTGTGGTTTCTTATGCTTTAGATCTGCAATAATAACACTAGAAAAACCTGCAACAAAATGAAAAATGTGATCCAAAACAACAAACAACAATATATATCCAATGTAATAATCCAAATGGAAAGACTTTTAAAATGACTAATAAATCTTTAATGATAACACCTAGTGAAGGAGATCTACAAAAGGGTCTACAAATCACCCTCTATGAGATGGGTCCTTTGATGTCCTTGATGCTTTAGTAATCGATTATTTCTCTCAATGTTTTAAAAACCCAAAACAATGTGTAAAACTCAAGTGGGAGCTCAAATAAAAAAAGACGACAATGGTGACAATTCTAATGATCATGGTGAAGAATGAATGGAAAAGACTCCTATTTATAACAAAGTATTGTGTTAATCTTGAAAATGGAAAATAATAAAATTATATTGACTAAATCAAGATCTAACCGTTAGGAATACTTTATTATATTTTTTGGAGAGGGAAAAGATATTCAAAATGGTTAAATATCTTTATTTAGAAATAGTTAACAAATAAGATTATTTATTAATTATTTTGAGATTATTAAAAATGGTGTGAAATTGAAATAATTATTAAATAGTGATTTAACAATTATTCCAATAATAGAATTAAGGAATAATAAATAAATAACGATTTGTTTAATTATTCTTAGGGGATTTAATCAATGTGACAAGGAATCATTATCAAACAATGACTTAATGATTATTCCTAGAGAAAAATAAATAAATAATGACCTATTCAATTATTCTCATGGTGTTTTTTAATTTTAATTTGAAAATAATTTGATAAAAATAGTTTACTAAATTATTTCCCATGGTGAAAGTGATTTTACTATGGTAAATTTAATCCTACATGGTGTATTTTGATCCACCTAGTTAGAAATGGCTAGGTCATCATTTTTTGGTGATAACAAATTTTCCTGTGTATGAGTGTTAGGAGAAAATCGTATGACTGAAATATGTTGTAGGTTACACTTCCACGAGACACCAAAGGGGAGTCAGAGAGAGGGAGAGAGAGAGACAACTAAATCAATGCAAGGAAGGACAAAAATGGAGGGGCAAGACCTACTAAACTGATATAAGTCTCCTTTGTGTTGGAGTATATGATCTCAAATGAAGTGGGGGAGGCATACCCATACTCGTTGAGATAACTGAGTACAAAGAATATGATGACCCAGCAATGTGGTACTAAGCTACAAACTGCATGATACATGATATGTTGGCATCAATGGGCCAAAAAATAATACAATGAATCCCATATACATAATGTATCTTGAAAGACATGGGTCAGGATTGAATACAATAACATTTGAGTAAATGAGACATAATTCCCCTCAATCTGAAATGGTAAGGGGGGATCACAACCAAATAAGCCCATGCTGAACAAAAGAGCATTCTAAAGAAAAGAATGGATCATCTAAAGGAGACATGCATTTTGTGGGCACTACAAGCGTCGGAAATCGAACCCATCATATATGCAGAACTGCATCTAATGTTGGATCAAGATCTGTGAAAATCCAGGCATGTGGAGGGCTACCTAAAGGGCCACCCCTCATGAGTTCTAGAACATCTCACACACACCCAGGAATCACTGGTACAATCGTTGGGATCATTGAATCATCAAGTGCATGATTCTCAATCATGCGATAATGAGCTGGTGTCGAGCACATGAGAAACAACCAAGTCAAAGGGCAATGATGATTCCCTGTGCTTGATCTAAGGCACCGAACAAAGATGGAGGTTGGAACCAAGGAACATCACCCTCTAGACCACACTTCTAGAATAAATGTGTTGAAGTCGACAAAAGAAGGTTCACCAGAGTTAAGGTAATGAGGAATCTATAACAAAGGCACGAGGTATCATAGTAGAGTGACTGATGGACTGACACTATGGATGATGATGGAAGGAAAAAAGATGAGTGGCAGGCTAACGAATTCCCTTCTCATATCATGATATACATGGTTAACTTGGCAGTGAGTGACTTGATTCCAGAGGGGATGGTCAATTTCTCATACAAGGGCTTTTCAAACACACAGTAGTATAGCTGGAGGCCAAATATGAACACGATGGGATGGATGTGACACAAATATGTATGGAACACTGTGACTAAACTCAAAGGGACTCAAAACATATTCCATAGATGTAAGGGTGACTCATTGATGCTACCACATGGGGAAGGCTCAGATGGGACCATAAAAAACATGAGTATATGATGGTTACTCATGACAAAAAATGGCACATGAGTCAACAAGTGCATAGGTAAGTGGTACCAGAGTACGGGTGGCTCAAATGAAAAAATTCAATTTTGATTGGCAACAAAGTGAGACCTCATGGAAAAATGGCTTTCTAGTGAAGTGTTAAATTACTAAAAACAAATGGATACCCATTATAGAACTTAGTGAGAGCATTCCAATGGTGCTAATGTTTCATTTGGTCACAATGGGTAGTGGAAAAACAATGGCTTTCCTATAAAAGGGTTTCTTGTCCCCTGAATCTATTTCATTTGCATAGTGAGTTGTTGGATAATTTGGAGAGGAGGATAAGGCCCTAAATCTTGGGGATATCATAGCAGACAAACTGACCATCAGAATTTGGATCTGCAATTTTCAGGGAGGTGACCCTACTTGTCTAAAATGGCCTTAATGCTTCTTGGAAGGATGGTTCCTAGTGAAGAGTCAAGGTAAGAAAGGAATACAGGAATGAACTACTAGAGAAGGTATAGGATCATCCCTACCCACCAATTCAAACATGGGGACTAGATGGTAAATTTGGCATCACATAAAGTAGAATTTTTGAAAATATGGCATCAATCATCTAAAATATGCAATGTGCATATGGCTTGTCGGAGAGGTCGGTAAGACAAAGTATCCAAGAAATGAAAGGATAATCTACCATACCTAGATCATTGCGGTCTAGGCCAAGAATGATATTAAGCAAGTGATAAGGTGGCTAGGGGTGTAGTCATGCCCCCAAGCATGATATACTACCCCCCAACATAAGTGAATGGAGGGTACTAATCAAGTGGGAATGATGACCCCTAGCTGGATGAGTTTGTGGAGTGCCATTGTGTTCCGAGTGCTCAAATACTGCATTCAAGCATTTTAACCTACTAGCACAAGATCCTATAGAGGATTATGAGGAGATATAGGGGCATAGGTGTCTGATTAGGTGCTCAAAATTAGGCTCAAACTTAAAGTGGTAGAATCTTGATAAACTTAGCTTCAGATCGAAGTGCTCGTCATCCTGATTCCAATGGTGTGAATGTCACTTGAATCCAAGCTCATATGAAGAAGTTAGAGCAAGTTAAAGTTCAGGTTTGACTTGGATAGATGGCAAGAGAATCTGACATGGTAGGACTCTTCAGTAAATGGGGAAGTTCCAAGTGGCAGGCTTCCATTGGCCCCTCATTTCACAAATCACATATCGAAGGTGGGTCGGTGTTAAAGAATCGGCCCCAGAGCAAGTCAAGTTTACGATGTGATGATTGCGATCGCACAACACAGAAGGGAAGTGTTACAGAATCGGCCTCGGCAAGATCAAGTTGTGATTGCGATATCACAATTGCATATTGCACAGTGCAAAGTCTTTATATGTATTAGCTTGGCTCCACCAATTGCAATATATTTCAGATGCAATACAGTTATTGATAGTTCCATCTTGTCTGCTACTTATTGCAATAGCATATCACCTATGCCACGTTCACAAACCATAAGACCTGCTAGTTCCCACCAATTGTGATTTGCGATGGAGTTGTCGGTCCCAATAGTTTATGGTTGTCGCATGGCAAAATTTTCACCCAGTTAGGGCTTTTTGGAGCCAAATTGTAGGATCATGCCAGAAATGGTGCAATTTGTGGAGCGAATATTGGGAAAACTAGGAGAGGTCATAACTTCTTCAGTTTTTTACCAAATTGGATGCAGAAAGATGCTAGGTAGCCATTTTCGGACATTTTGGACTCATTGGAGTAGGTTTCAGAAGCATTTGAGCATTGTAACCATGTATTTTTACAATTTTGAGCATAATAGAGAGAACCAAGCCATTGGAAGCTGGACCAAGGAGACGTATCCTAGGGTGGGTGAACTCCTTTATCATGTTCCTTTTGTAATGTTATTTTGATGATGTTATGTACATGTTTATGTTGTTGTTCAGTCTCTTATTTATGTTAATTTCTCATAAAATTAACATAAAAACTCATCATTTCACTTGCAAAAGAAACTCATGAATCCTTAAGCATAATGAAAGCATTTTGTTTCTAATTTGAGAGGATCTTAGCACATCAATCTAATATTATAAATCAGATTATTTTTATTATCAAATCTCTAGGTTTTCTTTGTGAAAGAAGTATTTAATTGTTTGAAATTTTATGTCATGATTACAAAGTTAAAACTCAAAACATGAGAAGGGAAGCTGGTTGGAAGCCTTGAAGTTAGGTCAAGGGGAAGGAGAGCAAGGTTGCCACAATCTTTAACACTAGTTAAGCCTCGAGTTGCAGTTGAGACTCCAGAGATCATGTCTCATGAAGGAGAACCTACAAACATGATAGAAGATGAGAAGACCTTCAAAAAGGTTTTCTTTGATATGATAGAGATGGTAAAGGTCCTGTATGAAGAGAGGAATACCAGGTTGCAAGGGGAAAGTTCCAAACCTCCCAAAGGAGAAGACTCTTTAAGAGGAGGTAATCAAAATGTAGAAAAACCTCCACCCTCTCCATGTTGACTAGGTTAATCCTCTTTGCAAATAGAGATGATCCCTCTAGCCTAATGAGTGGGTCTAGCAACTGAAGTGACAATCAACTAGACATCTCCTTAGGTTATAATTGAAAACTTGAACGAAAGAGATGACCTACCTCATTCTGATACTATTCTGATTTCCTTTGTTGATGGCCTCAAACTACTTGTGTTACAGACTTATTCCTACTTCGCTCAGTGGTTATGTACCTGCATAAGTGATCAAGAGACAACAAAGGATGCCAAAACCAATATCAAATCCAATAATAACCTACTTAACTGATCAAGGAATGTCAAGCTAAATAAATACATGAACATATATATTTTGGGAAGATGAACCAGCAGTTGTCTATTATTAGGAAATAAAGGGAAGCTCACAACCAAAGCCTTGATGTTGAAAGGCTCTCCTTGAGTGGTATTCCAAGTCCAAGCTAAGAAACTCTCCAAGAACTCCTTCTCCAAGTCTAATGACTAGCCGTAGGCACAATCTCAACATAAGGGTGCAAATAGACATAGACCAATCATTTGGGAATGGGAGAGGAGGAATTTATAGACTGTGAGAGGGAGTAAGGACTTATCCAAAGATAGGATTAGGCCCATATCTCAAGGAGGTAGCTCATAGGGATAAGACAAAGAGGTCAAGTTAGGAGGATTCGACCTCATCTATGCGAAACCACCTCTAGCTCACTGCTTTAGAAGCTTCTAGATCACGAAGCTTCTCATCTCCTTTGGGAAAATTACCTTTTTGGGATCATCGCAGGTATGCAAGGGAACAGAGTGATTCCATCACATGTCAAACATAGTGCAACAAGTGACCATCATTGTTTTATGCCTCATCAGAGTGATGAATCTCATTCTAGGGTTTTAAGAGCTATTTCTTCAGGGAAATCTCAAGGCATTTTCCAAAAAAATTCTTAGGAGGGACCTGAGTTGTATACATGGATCAAGATATTGTATATTGGTCATGTTTTGGGCACTTTGGGGTATGTCACATGGAAGTGTAGGAGGCATGAAAAAATACTGTGTAACAAATGCCCCCTAAATCATGAAGGTAGAACGAGGAGTGATGTTTGAGATGATTTACGAGCTCTTGCAAGGATGAGGACACACACCATCAGGAGACCTACAAATCAAGGACGCATATACATATACATATCTGTGATCAAGACATGAATCCATGGCATGGACACAACCATCTAGATAATGAATAGTATATGAAAAGATCCATGGTATGGGCGCATCCATCCAGATAATGAGGATCATCATAAATATAAAGTCTCATGGTATGGTCACAGCCATTGTATACTGTAAAAATGTGTACAATCATGAATGACATATAAATCCATGCAGCCTGAGTCATAACAAACAAGACTCAGAGTGTTGCACTCCATCTCGACCTGATCAACGTATGAACGCTAACATGTGAATAAATATGTTGAAGTAGAACATGCTAGAAAACCACTTGATTACTCGCCAATGATGTGGATCATTAACAGGTCTGAGAGAGACCACCAATAATGAAAATGGCTCTAAATTTACAACAATCCAATCCATGAATGTGATAATGAAGTTGAGGTCGAACACTCATGGAATCACCCAATTGAAATCCAATGATGAAGGCCTGTTGTTAGATGTGAAGAACTTGCCATTAAGGCATGCAAGCTCTAAGGTACTGAAAGGGAGTTTCTAATTCATCTTCCTGGATAATGAGCTAAATTCAACAGGAAGTGACCCATTGAAGGAGGGTCATAATGATTCCCCCATCATCGACATGAAACAAGGAACAAAGTGGAATAAATTTCAATACTATAACAATGACTCAAACATTGTATAGGTAAATAACTACATATTGGACTTCTCTTGAACATTAGTGACATGACTCCGGAGTGTGGTAGCATTTGAATCGACATAGGACTAAAGGTCATGATGACAAAATGGAATAGTCAAATGAGAGGCAAAATGGATCACCCACACCTGTGAGGGCAAGAGATTGGGTGGGGATATCCCAAACTCAACACAAGAATAGAAGAGTGTCATGTTCAAGAGTGACATGATCCCTATACAAAGGTTGTGTCATCTTCAGTTTCCCCCGCTATTTCTAGCGAGTACCTCAATTATTTTTATCACAAGATTGAAGAGGATAGAATATGCTTGTCATATAATTTCATTCTTCGAATGAATCCATCCTTTTAAGTTTTACGAGCCCTAGGAAGGAGAAGCTTGGTCTCATCATGGTGACGAGTATTTTGTCGTAAAGTTTTAATGAGTCTGACGTAAGAAGAACTTGGTATCTTTTTCATAGTTATAGAATTTGAAAAAGAAAGCTCCATCATGTCCCTTTTCGTAATTTGTCCCTCAAATCAAAAAAGGTAGGAAACAATATCTAAGGGAACCTCCTAGCCATGTTCGACTAAGGTGTACCTTTTTCGTAAATATTCAATCTTAGCCCAAAAAAGGGGTAAGCTTAAACTAAGACGACGTCGATTCATTTACTTTAACGAGTTCAAAATGACAAGTACTCGGCAATCTTTTCATATTTTTGGAGTCTAAAAAGAGCTAAAAGATGACTCCTCCCAGAGGAACAAGGGGTAAAAAAGGATAGAAATTGGTTCTAGTAATGATGGAACTACTCAAAGCATGTAATGGTCGAGAGGTTGGCTAATAAGACCACTCATCATAGATGTTCCTCAAGCATAGGAAAAATAACCAACTGAAAGCAAATGATCGACCAAAGTGATGGTGGGGATGGAATGAAACAATCGAGGCTCATCTAGAAAAAATAGGTTGATAAAGATGGAAATCATGAGATGTAAAATTAGAATGATTTCATTTTTACACGAGCTTGAAACATGGGAAAAAACTATGCTTGGATTTGGTTTCATTTGTATGCAAGCTTGAAATAGAAACAAACTATGTTTGGATTTGGTTTCATTTTTACACAAGCTTGAAACAAAACAAACTATGCTTGAGATAAGTTTGCATGCCCTCGCATAATGACTCAATTTAAGGTACATGCCCCCTAGCCTTCATTTCATCCACCTAAGTTGACTTTAGGTTACCAACAGGTGGATGGAATGAAGGTTCACTTATGAGATCAAGTGAAAGACTTGACTGGGATTTTACAAGATCTAATCAAGGACTCAAATTAGAAGGGGATATGTTTCATTGTTTAATGATCTTGACACGGGAAAAGAACCATGCTCATGGAGAACATGTTTCATTTTCTAACAAGTTTGACATAAGTGAAAGAACTATTCTCATGACACCTTCTTTCATTTTTTAATGATCTTGACATAATACAAGGAACTATGCTCATGGAGACCTTGTTTGACAACCCAAAAGAGGTCATGGCTTCCATGAGGTTCTCATCAGATGGGAGAAAAATGCTCTGGAAGGGATACATGTTCAGGGATCTAAATGAAAAATCGGGCTCCAATGCCCCTAGTACATGGTGTACTACATCACTGACTAGATCATCAATAGATGTGGACATGGAACAGGTGGCCACGTAATTAACCTGTGGCGGGGGTGATACTACTTGCACATGAGAACCATTTAGGGATGATGGTTGAATGGGAGTTGATTCAGGACCAATGAATGTAAGATGATCAATGATCACAATGTTTCCTTCATGTAGGAAACACATCACTCAAAAGAGGGAAGAGATAAGAGCTCCCATGACATAAACATAGTCACAACCACGGAGTAGATTAAAATCTAAAGGGCCTTGGACAACCATCACGTCTATATAGAAAATATTTCCTCCCAAAGTAATAATTAACTTAGGAAGGATCCCTAACGGTTGACTAGTTCCTCAGTTAAAAGCTAACAGATTATGGGTGATGAGGACAAGCTGAGGAGAACCTAAATCTTTCCAAGTAGTTGAGGACAAAATACTAATAGATGTGCCCTCGTCTATAACTATGCTAGGTATGACCATATGGTAAGCATGTACTATAATCTAAAAAGGCACATAAGATTGAAGGAAATATCTTGCTAATTGACTCCAATCAAAATAAGTGACTAAACTACTCGGAGGAGGTGTCATAGGAACATGAGAGCTACCCTCTTGCTTGATGGGAACAAGAGAAATTCTCTCATGCACCTTGGGAATAGGAGGATTTACCTCCAGTTCATTTGAAACTAAAGAAACCAGAAGAACCTGAGCAGTATGAGATTCACTCTCTACTAGAAAGGTACGGTTAACTGAAGGTGGAGCCAAGTCTATCGATTTCTCAATCAATGGTTGCTAAGGAATGAAGTCATGAGACTCACTTTCAGAAAGAGTGGGGTTGACCAAAGATGACTTTTGATCAATCGTTGCATCAACTAGTGAAGTATCAAGGGAAAGCTTTTGATACCTAGTTAGAATACGAGGTTGAGAAGATGTAAAGTTTTCCAACTCTTTGGAAGCTTCATCCATAAAAGGAAAAAGGTGACTGGGGTGATTACCTTCACACAAATTACAAGGAAATTTGACTTTTCCCTTTTTCCTGTGAGCTTTATTGTTACTAGATGAGGGTTTGTCACCAGCATGATCGCCAGAGGCTAATGACAAAGGTCGATTTGAACCTATAGGCCACACTTTTAAGACCTTGGGAATACCAGGACAATTTCGAAGAAGGTGGTCACCCTTACATAACATGCAAGGGATTTTTACTTTCTGGGGCTCATTGGAAGATTTTTCTACATCAGGTGCATCTGTAGAAATGTCTGCTTGGTTGCCATCTTACTTATTCTATTTCTTCTTCTTCGTCCTCTTCTTCTTCTTCTTAACTTCCTAGTTAATAGAATCCAAACTTTCAATAGGTTATAATTGAAAAGTAGAATGAAAGAAATGACCTACCTCATTCTGATACTATTTTGATTTCCTTTGTTGATGGCCTCGAACTGCTTATGTCACGGACTTGTTCCTGCTTCTCTCAGCGGTTATGTACCTGCAAAAGTGATCAAGAGACCAAAAAACATGCCAAAACCAATAGAAAATACAATAATAACCTACTTAAATGATTAAGGAATGTAAAGCTAAATAAATATATGAACATATATATTTTGGGAAGATGAACCAGTAATTGTATATTATTAGGAAATAAAGGAAAGCTTACAACCAAAGGCTTGATGTTGAAAGGCTCTCCTTGAGTGGTAATCCAAGTCCAAGCCAAGAAACTCTCTAAGCACTTCTTCTACAAGTCTAATGAATAGACTTAGGCAAAATCTCAGCATAATGGCGCAAATAGACATAGACCAACCATTTGGGAATGGGAGAGGATGAATTTATAGACTGGGAGAGAGAGTTAGGACTTCTCCAAAGATAAGATTAGGCCCACATCTCAAGGAGGTAGCTCATAGGGATAAGACAAAGAGGTCAAGTTAGGAGGATTAAACCTCATCTATGTTGTTAGGGTCCCACCCTAACCCCTTTATCTATGTAATGGGACCACATCATAGTCAAGAGTCAATAAAGCCCATATTAATAATTGTAAGTGGTTAATCCGCAATTAATTATGGAACCACAATTAGTTGCAAATGGGCCGTAGTATTAGATAGATGGTATTAGTAATATGCGGTATTGGCCCGTGGTATTGCACGTATGAGTCATATATAAAGGATAGAAACTCCCTGCGAGGAGTATCGTGTCTTATTTTGTAATCGAGCTCTACTCTATTGGAGGTTGC